>JAHIAM010000568.1:0-79864 GCA_021605205.1 Aegilops longissima
GCCAGCACTTGGCCCCTTTCTCCTTTCCACTAAGGCCCATCAAGGCCCATTGACCCCCGGGAGGTTCAGTAACCCGGTACTCAGTAAAATTCCCAATTTCACCGGGTGATTCGGAATCAAACATAGGCTTCAATATATCAATCTTTATGTCTCGACCATTTGAGACTCCTCGTCATGTCCGTGATCTCATCGGGACTCGAACAACCTTGGTACATCAATATCATATAAACTCATAATAGCATCATCCGAAGCGTTAGCGTGCGGACCCTACGGGTTCGAGAACTATGTAGACATGACCAGACACCTCTACTGGTCAATAATAAGCCAGGACCTGGATGCCCATATTGGTTCCTACATATTCTCGAAGATCTTTATCGGTCGAGACCGCATAACAACATCGTTGTTCCCTTTGTCATCGGTATGTTACTTGCCGAGATTGATCGTCGGTATCAATACCTAGTTCAATCTAGTTCTTGGCAAGTCTCTTTTCTCGTTCGTAATACATCATCTCACAACTAACACATTTAGTTGCAATGCTTGCAAGGCTTATGTGATGTGCATTACCGAGGAGGGCCGAAGATACCTCTCCAGAGCAATCGGATGACAAATCCTAATCTCGAAATATACCAACCCAACATGTACCTTCGGAGACACTGTAATGTACCTTTATAATCACCCGATTCGTTGTGGCGTTTGGTAGCACCAAAAGTGTTCCTCGGGCAAGCAGGGTTGCATAATCTCATAGTCATAGGAACATGTATAAGTCATGAAGAAAAGCACTAGCAACAAACTATACGATCGGTGCTATGCTAATGGAATGGGTCATGTCAATCAGATCATTCAACCAATGATGTGATCCCGTTAATCAAATAACAACTCCTTGTTCATGGTTAGGAAACATAACCATCTTTGATTAACGAGCTAGTCAAATAGAGGCATACTAGTGACACTCTGTAGGTTTATGTATTCACACATGTATTATGTTTCCGGTTAATACAATTCTAGCATGAATAATAAACATTTATCATGATATAAGAAATAAATAATAACATTATTATTGCCTCTAGGGCATATTTCCTTGAGTCTCCCACTTGCACTAAGTCAATAATCTAGATTACGATAATGATTCTAACACCCATGGAGTCTTGGTGCTGATCATGTTTTGCTCGTGGAAGAGGCTTAGTCAGCGAAGTGCGCAACATTCAGATCCGTATGTATCTTGCATATCTCTATGTCTCCCACTGGACCAAATCCGGATGGAGTTAGGCGTCTTTTGATGTGCTTGGTTCTCTTGTGAAATCTGGATTCCTTTGCCAAAGCAATTGCACGGTATTGTCACAAAAGATTTTCATTGGACCCGATACACTAGGTACAACACCTAGATGGGTTATGAACTCCTTCATCCAGACTCCTTCATTAGCTGCTTCGAAGCAGCTATGTACTCAACTTCACATGTAGATCCATAGCGGCGCTTTGTTTGGAACTGCACCAAGCTGCAGCTCCACCGTTTAATGTAAATCATTATCCGGTTTGCGATTTAGAATCGTCCGGATCGAGTGTCAAAACTTGCATCGGCGTAACCGTTCTGACGAGCTCTTTGTCACCGCCATAAATGAAACATATCCTTAGTTCTTCTCAAGTACTTAAGGATGTTCTTGACCGCTATCGATGATCCACTCTGGATTACTTTGGTACACTGCTAAACTTCTGACAAGGCACACATCAGGTCTGTACACAGCATTGCATACATGATAGAGCCTATGGCTGAAGCATAGGAACATCTTTCATTTCTCTCTATCTTCTGCGGTGGTGGGCATTGAGTCTTACTCAACTTCACACCTTGTAATACCGGCAAGAACCCTTTCTTTGCACGATCCATTTGAACTTTTCAAAACTTTATCAAGGTATGTGCTTTGTGAAAGTCCTATTAAGCGTCTTGATCTATCTCTATAGATCTTAATGCCCAATATAAGCAGCTTCACGAGGTCTTTCATGAAAACTCTTATTCAAGTATCCTTTATGCTATCCAGAAATTCTATATCATTTCCGATCAATAATATGTCATCCATATAATATCGAGAAATGCTCTGAGCTCCCACTCACTTTCTTGTAAATCTGAGGCTTCTCCAAAAGTGCATATAAAACCAAATCTTTGATCACACTATCAAAGCGTTTATTCCAACTCGAGGCTTGCACCAGTCCATAAATGGATCGCTGGAGCTTGCACACTTTGTTAGCTCCTTTGGATCGACAAAACCTTACGGTTGCATCATATACAACTCTTCTTCGAAAAATCCATTCAGGAATGCAGTTTTAACATCCATTTGCCAAATTTCATAATCATAAAATCGGCAATTGCTAACATGATTGAGAGACGGACTTAAGCATCGCTACGGGTGAGAAGGTCTCATCGTAGTCAATCCCTTGAACTTGTCGAAAACCTTTTGCAACAAGTCGAGCTTTATAAGCGATAACATTACCATCAGCGTCGGTCTTCTTCTTGAAGATCCATTTATTCTCAATTGCTTGCCGATCATCGGGCAAGTCAACCAAAATCCATACTTTGTTCTCATACATGGATCCCATCTCAGATTTCATGGCCTCAAGCCATTTTGTGGAATCTGGGCTCACCATCGCTTCTTCATAGTTAGTAGGTTCATCATGTTCGATAACATGACTTCCAAAATAGGATTACCGTACCACTCAGTGCGGATCTTGCTCTGGTTGATCTCTGAGGTTCTGTAGAAACTTGATCTGAAGTTTCATGATCATCATCATTAGCTTCCTCCCTATTTGGTGTAGGTGTCACGAAACTGTTTTACGTGATGTACTACTTCTCAATAAGGGAGTAGATACATTATCTCATCAAGTTCTACTTTCCTCCCTCACTTCTTTCGTGAAACTCTTTCTCAAAAGTTTCGAATTTAGCAACAAAATCTTGCCTTGGATCTGTGATAGAAGGTGTACCCAACTGTCTCCTTTGGGTATCCTATGAAGACACATTTCTCCGATTTGGGTTCGAGCTTATCGGGTTGAAGCTTTTCACATAAACATCATGACCCCAAACTTTCGAAGCGACAACTTTGGTTTCTTGCCAAACCACAGTTCATAAAGCGTCGTCTCAGCAGTTTAGATGGTGCCCTATTTAAAGTGAATGTAGCCGTCTCTAAAGCATAACCCCAAAGCGATAGCGGTAAATCGATAAGAGACATCATAGATCGCACCATATCTAATAAAATACGATTCTGACGTTCGGACACACCATTACGTTGTGGTGTTCGGTGGCGTAAGTTGCGAAACTATTCGCATTGTTTCAAATGTAGGCCAAACTTCGTAACTCAAATATTCTCCTCCACGATCGGATCGTAGAAACTTTATTTTCTTATTACGATGATTTTCCACTTCACTCTGAAATTCTTTGAACTTTTCAAATGTTTTGGACTTGTGTTTCATTAAGTAGATATACCCATATCTGCTCAAATCATCTGTGAAGGTGAGAAAATAACGATATCCATACGAGCCTCAACATTCATTGGACCACATACATCGGTATGTATGATTTCCAATAAATCATTGCTCTCTCCATAGTTCGGGAAGCGGTGTTTTAGTCATCTTGCCCATAAGGCACGGTTACATAAAGTGCCAAGTGATTCATAATCAAGTGACTCCAAAGTCCATCGGTATGGAGTTTCTTCATGCGCTTTACCGATATGACCTAAGCGGCGAGTGCCACAAATAAGTTGCACCATCATTATCAACTCTGCATCTTTTGGTTTCAACATTATGAATATGTGTATCACTACTATCAAGATTAAGTAAAAACAAACCATTCTTCAATGGTGCATGACCATAAAAGATATTATTCATATAAATAGAACAACCATTATTCTCGATTTAAATGAATAACCGTCTGCATCAAACAAGATCCGGATATAATGTTCATGCTCAATGGTACTAAATAACAATTATTTAGGTCTAATACTAATCCGAAGGTAGATGTAGAGGTAGCGTGCCATTGCGATCACATCGACTTTGGAACCATTTCCCAGCGCATTGTCACCTCGTCCTTAGCCAATCTTAAGCAATCCGTAGCCCTGTTTGAGTTGCAAATATTAGCAGAACCGGTATCAAATACCAGTGCTCTGCGAGTATTAGTAAGGTACACATCAATAACATGTATATCACATATACCTTTGTTAACCTTGCCATCCTTCTTATCCGCCAAATACTTGGGGCAGTTCCGCTTCGATGACCAGCACTTGCAATAGAAGCACTCGGTTTGAGCTTAGGACCAGACTTGGGTTTCTTCTCTTGATCGACAACTTGCTTGCCGCTCTTTTGAAGTTTCCTTTTTCTTTCCTTTGCCCTTTTCTTGAAACTAGTGGTTTTGTTAACCATCAACACTTGATGCTCCTTTTGATTTCTACCTCCATGACTTTCGGCATCGCGAAGAGCTCGGGCATTGTTTGGTCATCCTTGCATATTATAGTTCATCACGAAGCTCTTGTAGCTTGGTGGCGATGATTGGAGAATTCATCAATGGCGCAATCATCCGGAAGATTAACTCCAGTTGAATCAAGTGATTGTTATATCGGACATTACGAGTATATGCTCCTTGTGAACCGTTCTCCTCCATCTTACAGCTATAGAACTTATTGGAGACTTCATATCTCTCAATCCGGGCATTACGCTTGGAATATTAACTTCAACTCTGGAACATCTCATATGCTCCATGGTGTTCAAAAGCAGCGTTGAAGTCCGGTTCTAAGCCGTAAAGCATGGCACCTTGAACTATAGAGTAGTCATCGACTTTGCTTTGCGGACGTTCACAACCGGCGCAGCCCTTACACCAGGCACGGCACCTAACGGTGCTTCCGGGCGTAATTCTTACAATGCAGCAATAAGGATAATCCTCAAATTCGGACCCGGTCCGTGTAATTGCTACCATCATCTTTCAACTTTGCTTTCTCAAGGAGCGCATTAAAATTCAACGGAACAACACACGAGCCATCTATCTACACATCATAGACAAGCAAGATACTATCGGTACTAAGTTCATGATAAATTTAAGTTCAATTAATCATATTACTTAGAACTCCACTTAGAAAATATCCTCAATTCTCTAAGTGATTGCGTGATCCATATCAACTACACCATGACCGATCATCACGTGTGATGGAGTAGTTTCAATGGTGAACATCAATATGTTGATCATATCTACTATATGATTCACGCTCGACCTTTCGGTCTCCGTGTTCGAGGTCATATCTTATATGCATAGCTCGTCAAGTATAACCTGAGTATTCTGCGTGTGCAACTGTTTTGCACCGTTGTATTTGAGCGTAGAGCCTATCACACCCGATCATCACGTGGTGTCTCGACCACGAAGAACTTTATAGCGGTGCATACTCGGGAGAACACTTCTTGATAATTTAGTAAGGATCATCTTATAATGCTACCGTCAATCAAAGCAAATAAGATGCATAAAGGATTAACATCACATGCAATCAATATAAGTGATATGATATGGCCATCATCATCTTGTGCTTGTGATCTCCATCTCGAAGCTTGCAAATCATGATCACCATCGTCACCGGTAGCGACACCTTGATCTCCATCGTAGCATCGTTGTCGTCTAGCCAACTATTGCTTCTCGACTATCGCTACTCCTTAGTGATAAAGTAAAGCAATTACATGGCGTTGCATTTCATACAATAAGCGACAACCATATGGCTCCTGCCGATTGCCGATAACTTCGGTTACAAAACATGATCATCTCATACAATAAAATATAGCATCACGTCTTGACCATATCACATCACAACATGCCTGCAAAAACAAGTTAGGCGTCCTCTACTTTGTTGTTGCAAGTTTTACGTGGCTGCTACGGGCTGAGCAAGAACCGTTCTTACCTCGCATCAAAACCACAGCGATACTTCGTCAAATAGACTCCGTTTTAACCTTCTCAAGGACGGGCGTATGCCTTTCAGTTCAACTAAAGTGAGAGAGCGAGACACCCGCCGGTCACCTTTAAGCAGCGAGTGCTCTGGCGGTGAAACCAGTCTCGCGTAAGCGTCTGGCGTAATGTCGGTCGGGCGCTTCATCTCACAATACCGCTGAACCAAAGTATGACATGCTGGTAGGTAGTATGACTTGTATCGCCCACAACTCACTTGTGTTCTACTCGTGCATATGACATCAACGCATAAAACCAGGCTCGGATGCCCCTTGTTGGGGAGCGTAGTAATTTCAAAAATTTCCTACGATCCGCAAGACCATGGTGATGCATATAGCGAGATGAGAGTGTTGTCTACGTACCCTCGTAGACCCGAACAGCAGAAGCGTTGGCATAGCGTGAGGAAGTAGTCGTACTTCTTCGATCCAACCGATCAAGTACGAGCGTCACGGCACCTCCGAGTTCTGCACCGTTCAGCTCGATGGCGTCCCTCGAACTCGATCCAGCCGAGTGTTGAGGAGAGTTTCGTCGGCCTGACGGCGTGGTGGCGATGATGATGTTCCACGGCGCGGGGCTTCGCCTAAGCTCCATAGCAGTATATTGAGGTGTAGTTTGGTGGAAGGGGCACCGCTGCGGCTGAGCGATCTCAATGATCAACTTGTGTGTCATGGGGTGCCCTCTGCCCTGTATATAAAGGAGGGAAGGGGAGGGGCTGGCGGCCACCAAGGGCTGCGCTGGGAGTCCTACTCCCAGGGGTAAGATTCCTCCCAATCCTAGTCCAACTAGGATTGGCCAAGTGGGAAGGGAGAGGCGCCCCTTCTCCTAGTCCTAATAGGACTAGGGAAGGGGAAGGTCTGACAACACTTGGGCCCCTTTCCTCCTTTCCACTAAGGCCCATCAAGGCCCATTGACCCCAGGGAGGTTCAGTAACCCCGGTACTCGGTAAAATTCCCAATTTCACGGAGTGATTCGGAATCAAACATAGGCTTCAATATATCAATCTTTATGTCTCGACCATTTGAGACTCCTCGTCATGTCCGTGATCTCATCAGGGACTCGAACAACCTTGGTACATCAATATCATATAAACTCATAATAGCATCATCGAAGCGTTAAGCGTGCGGACCCTACGGGTTCGAGAACTATGTGAACATGGCCGAGACACCTCTCGGTCAATAACCAATAGCGGGACCTGGATGCCCATATTGGTTCCTACATATTCTCTGAAGATCTTTATCGGTCGAGACCGCATAACAACATCGTTGTTCCCTTTGTCATCGGTATGTTACTTGCAGAGATTGATCGTCGGTATCAATACCTAGTTCAATCTCGTTCTTGGCAAGTCTCTTTTCTCGTTAAGTAATACATCATCTCACAACTAACACATTTAGTTGCAATGCTTGCAAGGCTTATGTGATGTGCATTACGAGAGGGCCGGAGATACCTCTCCGAGCAATCGGATGACAAATCCTAATCTCGAAATATACCAACCCAACATGTACCTTGGAACACACTGTAATGTACCTTTATAATCACCCGATTCGTTGTGACGTTTGGTAGCACCAAAAGTGTTCCTCGGGCAAGCAGGAGTTGCATAATCTCATAGTCATAGGAACATGTATAAGTCATGAAGAAAAGCACTAGCAACAAACTATACGATCGGGTGCTATGCTAATGGAATGGGTCATGTCAATCAGATCATTCAACCAATGATGTGATCCGTTAATCAAATAACAACTCCTTGTTCATGGTTAGGAAACATAACCATCTTTGATTAACGAGCTAGTCAAATAGAGGCATACTAGTGACACTCTGTAGGTTTATGTATTCACACATGTATTATGTTTCGGTTAATACAATTCTAGCATGAATAATAAACATTTATCATGATATAAGAAATAAATAATAACATTATTATTGCCTCTAGGGCATATTTCCTTGAGGAGGTTGGAGGTACCCGCGTGTGAGGAGGTGGAGGGACCAGCCTGTGAGATCACCATAAGGTAGCAGAGGCCTCCCTCCTCTACCTCCGCAGCCAATGAGAAATGAAGACCATCATCGTCGGGCCCAGAGGGGCTGGGGGCTTCCGAGGAGCATGTCGCTTGCATCTGGGCGGAGCTCAAGCCCAACCTCTCAGCGCATCTTCAAGCAGTTCGCCCGAAGTGAGCGCAGTCCTCCCCAAGCTCGAAAGCCACGCGCCCTCTCGGTGGTCGGCGTGCGCCATCACGTTCAGCTCGGCGGATCAGCTCAAGTCTTGGCAGCCACAGCCGAGTCCTCCCGATGCTTTGTTCCCCAATCATCGACAGCGTGCAAGTCACAGGACCCACATCGATGGTGGGCGAGGGCTCAATGTCTTGTCCATGAGACATTCAACAATCTCAAGTGTCGTACAATCAGCTTGAGCCAACCAAGCCTTTCTCCGGAGTCCTTGATGGCTCCACGGTTCCGATTGGGCAGGTCCACCTTCTGTCACCTTGAGCGGTAGCGACAACTCTTGCGAGCTCATCGACTTGACGCCGCCCACATTACGCCTACCGTACAATGCCATCCTCGGGTACCCAGCTCGGCCAAATTCATGGCGTGACACATCACGGCTACAATGTCCCTCAAGATGCCGAGAAGCGGCGGAGTCATCCACGGTGCCTTGCGAGAGAGATCGTGTGTTCCACAGGCGTGCTTTTCAAGCCACAACAATTGAAGACCAGATCCACGGGACGGGGAGCTCGCCGAAGGCTGATCCTAAGAAGAAGAAGACATCGCTTTGGCCCGACCCCTCGGGGGGCGGGCCCCTCAGTCTGCGCCCTTGAGAGCACCTCATACATCGCATAGGAAGGCGCGCGCGGCGCCCTCCCGAGCAAGGCTGGGGCTCTCTCTGGAGGACATCGACTTTGCTAAGATCACGAGGGAGGCGCTTGGGCACCACTTGGGCGTGTTTCAAGCATGTTTCCCTCGGGAAGGAGTGAGGCAGAAGGGCCAAACCCTCGGGGAGTTCGTCGGCAAGATCATTCAGGAGCTACTTGAGGCCAAGAGTCATGAGTGGCGCCGCCGCACACCGTCGTAGCTCCCCATCGAGGCGAGGATAGAGGGCTGCGCGTGCATGCCGACATACCGAGGCTCAATCGATCCACCTCTCGGGGCGCCTCTAGCCCTCACGCGTGGCGCTGTGAAGATCCACCCCACAGCTACGTTCGCATGCCCTTACGGTTTGCGAGGCGTGGCTGCCCTGCCAGCGCCTCATGAGAGCATCTGGAGGCTCAGAGGCCGAGGCGCTCCATGATCTGGCGGAGATGGAGATGGTCGCCGGGATCCACCAGCGCCTCCGGGCATCCCGAGGCTCTGGGCACAGGGACTCATGAAGATCGGCTTCCATGGCGCCCGGCGTCCGCTCATCTTCAACATCATGAGGTGACATCCTTGAGTTTCATTTTCAGTTGGGCGCCCTGAGGCTGCATCATTCCCGGGCAGCGTGGGTCCGTACTGCGGCGTGTATCCTTTGCTTCATGTTTCTAGTTTACCTTCTTGGGGCGCCCTCGGGCTGCATCATCCTAGTTGAATTCAGGTTCATTGAAAATATTTTTAGTAAACCCTAGTTGAATTCAGAGGTTACTGTCTTCCCCCAATTCAAGTTTACGATAAAAAGTAGACATGATGCAACACTCTAATGCATGGACTAGCTAGGATGTGACACGTCATTGCGCATGGGAAGCAGCGATTATGTCGGGTGCAGCTAATTCCTCGGGAAGCGAGGCATCGCTAACCATGGATCGCGGGAGGTACAGGTCGTCGCGGCAGACGGCTGCCCTCTCCGTAGCTTCCTACCCCTTAGGAGGAGGCGTAGGGGCTGCGGGAGAAGGGCGAGATCCGGCATCACCACCATGGCGTTGAGCAAAGCGTCCTCGGGAAGTGAGCCCTCTGCCGGGCGCCTCGGGGCCTACCCACGGAGGACCCGTGGTCGTCAGAGGAACAGTGGCGACCGCTCTACCCCATCAGCGGCGTCCTCGTTCTCAAACCGTCATCGATGGCACTAGAATGTGGGCGCAAGGCGGGACCCTCGTCTGGCGATATGAAGCAAGGCGGTACACATGAAGAAGGCCAGTTCTGTGGCTTCGCCGCCCGTGACACTCTCCGTAATAATGAGTGGGGCTGTACCGCCCGGAGTCTCGAGGCGCCCGACCTCGAGGCCTGGGCTCCCTCCGCGCCAGATGGCAGCACTTAGCTCCAGCTAGTGAGAAGGCGTCCAAGACTAGACTAGGTGCGGACAGCGGCTTTTCTTCCTTTCTTGCCTTTCCCCTTGGCTGTCGCTTTTCCCCCGTTTGGATTTAAGTTGGATTTGAGCTTGCGATTTCGTGTGTTCGGGGAAGGGTGTTTAGTCTCGTTGAGCAATCTCTCGCGTTCTGGTTACCCTCTGCCTCAGCTGCCTCCCTCGTGAGCCCCTCATGGCCGGGCCGAGCCTAGCATGCGTCTGGGCCAGGACCGCCATCACCGCGCCCTCTCGGGAGGTTCTCATTACAGGTTCAATGGGCTCGTTCGGGGGAGCACATGGGCGCCACAGACCCTCCATGAGGCTATCTGGGGCCCTGCGGGTGAAGGTAAACAAGCCAGCCAGCTCGTCATGAGCCACCCACTTGGCCTTGCGTGCGGGTGATATGGCATCTACTGTCATCGCTAGCGCAAGTTTTTACGAGGGCTTCCCTCCCAAAATGCTCTTACAACCTTGAGGCCAAGCCGAACTCTACTACTTGAGATAAGAAAGCGGGGAGCAGCACCTGATCAATCGGATAAATCCCCAATGCATCCTCGAGATCACCTCCTGAATAATCGTTGGCGTCGCTGGCCTCGCCGCCGCCCTCCGTGTCGCCCGTCGTGGCGTCGGGGCCGTTCACCGCTGCCTTCCTTCGCCCGGCCACGACCACCGTTGTCGTCAAAAGCGAAAACCTGGCGAGGCATCACGTTGTCTTCCACCCAATCGCCCGGTCGTCCCGGGCGGCTGGGGTACTAAAGCGATAAGCGGCATCAAAGTGAAGTTGGTCCATGTCGAAGATGGCTGAAGAGCGAGAAAAATGCGCCGAGCAGAACACGACTCTCTCCTCCACCAACCACTTTGGCTCTTCTGACCGCACCTCTAGCTGCATCAACACATCGGTGAAGAAGCGAAGGTTACCGGCATAGTTAACTACATGAGGCTGCGCCAGCGGCGCCTCGCGGATATTGCCAAGGCCGTGTTAGCTCTTTCCCGGGCGTGCGAACGCAGGACCATGCTGCGTGCTCGAGGATCTGCGGCTGGCGCATCTTGTCCTTGTTCCGCCGTGCAACGGCCTCGGCCGCGTCCACCGGCGGCGTAGAAGAAGTGCCTCGATGCGGGAGAAGTCAGCTCCTCTGCGCCCACGCCAAGCGGCGGGAAGCGTCGGCCCGCCCGCGTCGATTCATCCAGCTTGGCCCTCGGTGGCGGTCCTGCCTTCGCTTGACCTGATCAACCCGACCTCTCCTCGAACTTCGCGCTCGAGGTTCAAGCGAGCCATCGCCACTGGTGATCAACCTCTTCCAGGACTCGGGCCTCCCTTGGCGACATCGTCCTCTCACTGCGTCTGCGCTCCCTCGTCTCCGGCTGCTCAAGATCGCAGGGCCGCTCGGCAGCTTCGGCGTCGATGCCTCCTCGCGTCTCTGGAGCTCACTTTGGTGGACAAAGCCCCCTTCATCGGCCGCAAGGGCCATCTCACGCAGCTCCACCTGCTGCTGCTCCGGTGCTCCGACACAGGCTTCCGCGCCGCTCCTCCGCCACCTCATGCCCCGGTCAGCCTCCGGGCCTCGTCGGCTGCCGAGAATCGGGCCTCCGTGGGAGCCACAGCGACACCAGCTTTCTCATTGTCGAGGTCACTGCTTGGTGGCAGCGCAAGAACAGCAGTCACCTTGACTTGCGCCCCTCTTGACTAAGCGCGGGCCCTCGGCTTCAAAGGCGTAGCGTCTTCGTCGTGAGCTCTACACCAAGCTGGCTCACTGCTTGGACCGCCCTCTGGAGAAACCCTTGGCGAAGGCCGCAGGCGCTCCCAGGCGCGCTCGAGCACGTCTTCCCGTCGTCATCTGCCCTAGGTGTCTTGGCGGGGGCCCGAATCAGCATTCCCCCTCTAGGCGAGAAGGCAGGGGCTGGCGCCCTCGCGATGGCCAGACACGCCTCGCGAGCCGGCCTAGAGCCGGCTCATCCTGAATGAAGAGCGAAGGGCCGACCTCGGCCAATCGTCGTCCACAACCAGTGGGGAGCCCAAGGCAGGCTGGCTATACCTCGGGAAGGCTTGCGAAGGAGGGTCGCGAGGTCTTGTGAACCATGATGCACCCAGGATGGCTCACCTCTCCGACCGGCCTCCTGCGAGGCGTGCTTGATCTCGGGCGCTTGGAGGCGGTGAAGAGGCGAGGCACAGGGGATGGCTCCTCAGCCATCTCCATGAGCTCGGCAGGAAGGAGCCTGCGGGCGAGGATCAGCCGTCTGGCAGGAAATAAGGAACTAGGAAAGGAAGGCTTACTCATCAATGGCGAAATACTTCCTGGCAGCGGTGGAAGGGTAATCATCACCCAAGGGCTCCCTTCTCTTAGGAGTGCCTCGAAGTCCCCTTGGAGGCGGCCCAGGCTCGGCGAGGTCGGCCCCTGTGTAGGAAGAAGCACCAAGGTGACCAGCGTCGAGGGGTCGTGATCTGGCGCCATGCCGGTCGCCCCACCAAGAAGGGTGGCGGGGCCTCGGCGACAGGAGCCAGCGGGCGCCAGCTCGGCGCCTTGAGCCCGGCGATGCAGGCCTCAAGCTGCCACCTCGGGAGTGCCGCTGGCGTCGTCATCGTGGAGGCCCTCTCAGCCTCTGTGGCCCTTGCCTCCTGCTCCACCACTCGAGGAAGGACCGCCGTGGGCAAGCTGGAAGAAGCGCAGTCACCTGGCCCAGGTTCTCCACGAGGTACCATGAGGCTGCAGGCGCAGCCCCATTCGTCAAGCTGGGCATCTGGTTCACGAAGTCACCCTGTTGAGCAAAAGTACAGCATGAGCACCACCTTGCGGATGCTGCCGGGAGAAGGGTCCCGGTCGAGGATCACGAGAACCTTCCTCGACACTTGAGGCGTCGGGTCCTCCTCTGGAGCCTCATGCAGTCCTCACACGCTCGCGAAGGCCCACATCCGTGGAATGGCGGCTGGAGAGGGCAATCTCGGCATAGGAGAACTTCGTTCACCACCTTAGGCGCCGTCACGTCGGCGCCCTCAAATCTGTGACGATGCAGACGAGCGGCAGGCCGGGGCTCGTGAGCATCTCCTAGCCCCAGCCCGAATTGGGGACATCTGGCAATGTTGGCTCCGAAAGCAAGGGGCTGGGCACCCCGTCATCCACATACAGCCACCGCTCGTGGAACCCAAACTCGGGCGGAGGAAGGTTGAAATCAATTCCTGAAGCCGCTGTATCTGGTGCGGCAATGAAACTCACGCACCCCGAGCATTGGGTGGGGTCGATGGCGCAAAGAAGAAGAAGTGGCACGACAAGGCAAGAAGAGTAATGGATTGAGGACCCAAATGCATCATATGGATGCGGTAATGGGAAAGCACAGCGTTGAAGAAATTGGAAAGGGGAACCAGTCCGCCCCAGGCGTCGGCAAAATGCCGGACCTCGATGACTATTCTATCAATGGAGAAGTGAGGCGGGCCGGGCCGTCGTCCTCCCTTTTCGTTGAAGATAGTGGCGGCGGTGACCTTCTCAAGCCTTCTCGGTTGAGTATGATTGACCGATCGGCGGCGAGAGCCATCGGCTGACGGCGAAGCGGAGGCACGAGCTTTTTCCCTTTCCCTTCTTCGTGGACCATGGCGACAGGAAGGAGGATTATGGATTGGATTAGGCGGAGGCTGGGCTCGAGAGGAGGAAGAAGCGAGGAGGCAGTCGGCGGTGAAAGCGAGGATATTGTGTGCAACCGCAGGTCCGCCTAGCTGGGCGCAAAATAAGGAGGCGTGGGGGAGCAGGGCGCATACGTCAATCAACACGCCACGCGGTGCCTAAGGCAGCGAGCTGTTAGAGCCCTTGACGCCTGCTGCCCTTGCTTCTCTGCTAAGCCAAGTCGAGGGCGCCTTGGGCCCGGGGCTCTTGTCGGCGATGCAGGAGCAGGGGTACCGGACTTGCCTGCACTGCGACTGCGGCGTGGCTCAAGGGGTGCCCGGCCACGGCCCATCTTCATCGGCACAAGCTCAAGACCCTCGCGAGGAGCCAAGCCTCATGCAGGCGGTGACGAGAAGCTTCCTCGAGCGCGGCCTCGTCAGGTGGCTTGCGAGGCGGAGAGATCAAGGTGGGGTACCTCACGATGTGCCCATGACACAAGCCATGGCGACCAAAGGCGCCATGCAGGCGCCGACCAGCAGATGTCCTCATTTCCTCTTTGGTGCAAAGGAGGCAAGCGCGGTGAGAGCATCAAGCAAAGGCAACCATTTGATGCAACAAGACCAAGACCAACACAGCGGCGGGAAGGAGGTCATCGTGGGCCCAAGCGGCGTCCTTGTCGAGCCTTTGACGAGGCGAGTGTCGGCGTTAAGGAGCGGGGTCCCAGACTTGCACACTGCGGCTGCTTGGCGTGGCTCGAAGGAGGCCCAGCATGGCCCATCTTCATCAGCATAAGCTCAAGACCCTCGCGAGGGCCAAGCCTCATGAGGCGGATGACAAGGAGCTTCCTCGAGCCTGACCTCGTCGGGTTGGCTCATGAGGAGGCGGAGAGTTCAAGGCGGGGTACCTCGCGAGGTGCCCATGGCATAAGCCATGGCGACCAAGGGAGCGATCGAGGCGCCAGCCAGCGTAGTGTCCTCCTTTCCCCTTTGGTGCAAAGGGAGAAAGCGCGGCGAGCATCAAGCAAAGGCATCCGTTTGATTGCAACAAGACCAGGACCAATAGCGGTGGAAGAATCATTAATGGAGCCCAAGCGAGCGTCATCACGAGCCTTTGGCGGCGAGGACCAACTTTAGTCGGGATAAGTGTACCCGCTGTTCCCCTTAAAAATGGCCAATTGTTGGCGCCCTTCCGCTCAATATTTGGGAAGAGGCCGGGGCCTTCGCCTATAAATAGGAGTAGCCACCCCGAGGCGAAGACATCCGGATCGAGATCGAATCCTCATCAAGAAACCGGTAGCTAGGTGGCTGAACCCCACCTAGCGGTTCATCGCACCCGCCAGAACAGACCCTCATGAAGCTGTTCTTCCTTGTATTGTTCCTCATTAGCCCAAGAGGCAATCCACTACACCACACCTTTGGGTAGATTATTACACCACAATGGTGGCTTTGAACCGATATAGATCTCGTGTCTCTTGTGCTGTTCGTTTAGTAGCTTAGGTCCGGCGATTCTGCGAGTGCGAGGCGGTGGAGGTTGGATCTCGCGTGCACCCGGTGTTCGAACCTCAAGGGTCTGCGGAACCCGAAATTCGACATTTAAGCGCGAAAGATAGGGAAGTGCGCGGAATCTGCCCTCCGTCGCCTCGTTCTTCCCGACCAAGCGCATAACCATGTCGGCGCTCGTCGGGCTCGCACAGCGCCGGAACCACCCTCGCCTCCCATATCGCCGGGCGGCTTCGGCGGCCGGCCCCCACCGTTCCTCACGCCCGCTGTCAACACCGCCACAGGCAGCAAGCATCGTCCTTGTGCTCTCGGCGACCTCAGGGAAGGCAGCGCAGCTCTCCTCAAATCACCCGCCCCATCGCGCGGTTCCTCCGGTCGTCGCGGCCCTCTGGCGGCTCATGGCGCTGCCTTCGGCCGCCATGTTAAGACATTCGTCCGTCGGGTGGCGCCGCCTCCACCAGCAGAGGCTCGCTCGGGCTGGGCCAGGCTGTCGGCAGGGCTGACCTTGACTCTCGGGACCACCCTACCAACTCGGTCGGCTGGGTGCGCTCCCATGCTCTGCACACCACCATCTGCTAGGTTGCCGTCACGGGACCCTCATCGGCCGGCGCCCGGCCTCAGCGTACTCTCGGTCGAGGCCTTCAACCTCCTCTGCGTGCCAGGGGCGGCTGCAGCTGGCCGGCCTTTTTGAGGCGTGGGAGGAGGTCATCCAACTCCTTGGGGCAAATCCGGCTCTCGGTGACCTTGGCACCTCGACAACTTCCCGCGCAGAACTGGTAAACCGACATCGCCCCATCGGCCTCCCTACAATGCCATCCTTGGCTATCCAGCGTGGCCAAATTCATCGCCCGCAACCCACCGAGTACAACCTCATGAAAGATGCCGGGAGCAGCGGCGTCCTCACCGTGCGGGGATACCGAAGGTCTGTTGTGGCGCTTCGAGGCTCGCCCTCAAGACAGCGGCATGGCGCAGCCGGCGATCTGGAAGCCCTCAAGCCCAAGGGCTGCGCCGACCAAGAAAAAGCGGTTGTTCCTCAAGACAAAGCGGGGACCAGCAGATACTGTCGGCGAGGGCGGGTCTACAAGCGCCACCTTCACCATAGGCGCCAACCTCGAGCCCGAGCAGGGAGGAAGCCTGGTCAAGTTCCTGCGTGCGAACAAGAAGGTGTTCGCTGGGAGCCGATCGGTGGCGGGGATCCCATGGGCGTGTCGAGCACCACCTCAGCGTGTGCTAGCGTGCGTCTGTGAAGCCGAAGGCGAAAGGCAGTCCAGAAGAAAAGAGGCCTTCATCGTCCAAGAGACCCGCAAGCTAGAAGCGCGGGGGTTATTAGTCCGATACCAGTTGGCTGGCCAACCCGTGGTGGTGCCAAGAAGGGAGGAAAGGGCGCATGTGTGTCGACTTCACCAACCTCAACAAAGCATGCCCGCGGGATCTGTTCCCGCTCCCTCGCATCGACCGGTTAGCCGATTCCACGCCGAGTGTGACTGTTATGCTTCTTGGGCGCCTTTTACGGGTATCACCAAATCAAGATGGTGGTGGAAGGCGTGGAAAATCTGACCTTCTTAACCTCGTGTGGAGTGTCTTTGCTATACATGCATGCCATTCAGGGCTGCGCCTTGAGGAGCAACATTCAGTGACTCATGCACATCACCTTGGGCCCCAGCTCGGGGAAGAATGTGGAGGCTTCGTGAAGCGACATCGTGGTGAAGTCTCGCGAGGCCAAGACCTTGATACAAGACCTGGAAGAAACCCATGAGCCTCAGCGTAGTGAGCCTGCGACTCAACCGGAGAAGTGCGTGTTTGGAGTTCCCTCGGGCAGCTCACTGGGCTTCCTCGTGTCCCACAGAGGCATCGAGGCCAACCGAGAAAAGGTCAAGGCAGTTGAGGACATGAGCCCACAAGACCCTCGAAATCAGAAGCTCATGGGGCGCGTGGTATTGGGCGTTCATCTCCCGATTGGGGGAGCGGCGCTGCCTTTCTTCGGCTGATGAAAAAAGGGCCCTTGAATGGGAGAAGAAGAGGCCGACAAAGCGTTCAAGACCTCAAGAGTACGACCAACCCTCGGTGATGGTGGCCCGCACCCTTAAGGCCCTTGGTACTCTACCTCGCCGCCCTCCCTACTCCGCTAAGCGCAGCCTGGTGGCGATTAGGGAGGCGTCGAGCCAAGACCAGCGGCCACCGAGCTATAGCAAGGCGAATCAGGAGGAACTTCGCGAAGCCAGCACATAGCGGAAGAAGATCAGCCATCATGCGAGCACACCAAGAGGCGGGAGGCCCTCCATCAAGCACCCAACCACGGGCCCGTCACCTCGGGAGGCACCACAGCTTCGGAAGGCGCCACCGGCACAGCGCCCTAGCCTTGTCGAGCACCGGTGTGCCATCGGCCGGTGTTACGGGATCGAGAGCACGGTACCCATGCCTTGAGCTCCTCCTCGCTGTTGGTGGCCAGCGCAAGCTCGGCACTACTTCGGTCATCAATCAAGGTTGTCTCGGCATACCCCACAGAGAGGTGCTCGGGAGCCCTAACTCGGCGGAAGGTGCGTGAGTGAAACATTGAGCTGCAAGCATTCAGCTCGAGTTCGGCTAACGAGTCATCAAGGGGGCCTTGGCAGATTCGTGGCGAATGGGCCGAAGCCACCGGGCCTCGGGGCGGCGGATCGATCCCTCTCCCGAGGCGGCGCCGAAGTTTAGGTCATGTGCTTGACGGGCGTTCTCGAGACGGTGGGGCTGGGGCGGTGCTCATATCTCCGCTTAGGACAACCTCTACTATGCCGTGCAGCTCTGTTTCCAGCGAGCGAGAAGGTCTCAACAATATAGCGAGAATCTGAGGGCTGATGGCGAGTGCAGGCTGCCGCTGCCACAGGGGTGGCGCCTTACCATCAAGGCGATTCGCGGCTCCTCGTCAATTTCTCCAACAAGGTTATGCGAGCCAAGAGATGAACACATGGAGGCCTACCTTGCGGAGGTCCGCAGGATGGAGAAAGCAGTTACGGGGTTGGAGCTGCAGCCGTGCCCTTGGCACCAATCAGAGGCCGACAACATCGCCAAGCGAGCCTCCAGGAGGTTACCCGGGGCAGGCGTCTTTGAGGCGGCTCTTCAAGCCCTCAGCCACTGCGCCGTTATCAAGCACAGCACAGCCTCGGGTGGAGCTCCTCGGCCACCTACCTCCGGGCCCAGCACTGTGGCCCGGCCTCGAGAACACGCCTGCTCCTAACGATGGAACCTCAAGAGGGTGCTAGATCACGGAGCTCAAGAGTTACTAGCATCGAACTTTGCGGAGAAGGAGGAGGCGGGCGTGTGGCGCGACAAGCCACAGCATACAACATCATGGATGGAAGCTCTCAGGAAGCGCCGAGCAGCGTATCCTGCGCTGCATCACCGGGGAACATGGGAAGGAAGCTGGCAGCAGATATACATGATGGAGATTGTGGGCACCATTCTTCGTCCACGGGCCCTCGTCGGCAAGGCGTTCATAGCGGTTTCTATTGGCCCTGCGCTCAATGGCTATTGTTGAACTCGTGAAGGCTTGCGAGGCTTGCCAATTCCATGCCAAGCAGATCCACCGGCCAGCAGGAGGCACGCAAACCATCCCCTCACACTGGCCATTCGCAGTGCAGGGGCTGGACATCCTGGGCCCTTTCCTCGGGCGCCGAGAGGCTGCTCGCTACCTCTCGTCGCCGTGGACAAATTCACCAAGTGGGCGAAGTCGAGGCCGTCCGCACCATCCCGCTGGTTCTGCGGTCAAGTTCATCAAGGGCATCGTGAGCGGTTGGTGCGAACCGCATAATCACCGACAGCGGTTCGCGATTCACGATAACCATTTTAAAACATAATCGCTAACCTTGGGGCCGCAGATATGCTGCAACCGGTGGCGCACCCCGCAACAATGGGCAGGTCGGCGGGCCAGCGCGAGAAGTCTGAGAGGCCTCAAGACCGGGGCGTTCAAGAAGAAACGGAGGCCAGCGGCGGAGGCTGGTATGCGAGCTTCCGTCCGTGTTGTGGTCCATCGCGCTGCGCAACCAAGCCTACTAGAGACCCCTTCTTCCTGGTCTACGGTGCCAGCGGTCCACCCTCACGAGGTCAGCGTCGATTCGCGGGTCTGGCGTTCGATGAAGCGCTGCGGGGCGCCATGCGAGGGGCGACCCTCGTCTTTGGGGAAGGCGCCGTCGAAAAACTGCGCTGCTGGCGGCAAAGTACCAGCGAGCACTCGGCGATACCCTTGCCGCAACATCTGCCCCAGAACTCTCGAGGCGGGGACCTCGTGCTCAGCAGGTCCTCTCAGGGAGGGACTGCATAAGCTCTCTCCCATGTGGGAGGGCCCGTTCAAGGTATTCATGTTTCGGGCCTGGCTCCGTGTGCTTGGAGACTCAGAGGAGTACCTACTCTGAGCAGCGTGGAACATCCGGCACCTCAGGAGGTTTACCCCTAAAAAGGCCAGTTCTGTGAAGAAGGTGAATGCTGTGAAGCTCATTCTTTTGGAAAAGGCCAGTGCACGTGAAGAAAGGCGAATGCCTATGAAGCTCATTCTTTTTGGAAAAGGCCTAGTGCACTGTGAAGAAGCGAATGCTGTGAAGCTCATTCTTTTTGGAAAAGGCCCGGCGCACGTGAAGAAGGCAAATGCAGTGAAGCTCATTCTTTTTGGAAAAGGCCCGGTGCACTGTGAAGAAAGCGAATGCTGTGAAGCTCATTCTTTTGTAAAAGGCCGGTGCACTGTGAAGAAAGCGAATGCTGTGAAGCTCATTCTTTTTGAGAAAGGCCCAGGCACATGTGAAGAAGCGAGCAGCTTGTGAAGCTGTTGCGTTACTGGAAAGGGCGGAGCTCGTGAAGGGCCGCGCCCATGGCTCGCTCCCGGAAGAAAGGCCGGAGCCTATGAAGAGACAAGCGCTGTGAAGCTCCTGCCCGTGACACTCTCACGTAATAATGAGTTGGGGCTGTACCGCCCGAGTCTCAGGAGTGCGGCCTCGGGCCACAGGGCTCCCTCCCGCCGATGGCAGCACTTAGCTCATGTTGGTGAGAAGACATCGAAGACTAGACTAGGTGCGGACGGCTTTTTCATTGCTTCTGCAGTTGACTAGTTATTCCCATTTGGAGTTTTATCGAAACTATCGCCATCTTTTGGTCCGTGGTTCTTGATCTTTTTAGCTCTCTGCCTCGATTTCTCTTGCGTGGGGACTCATGGCCGAAGCCTCGGGAGCCCTGCTGGCGTTCCTGCCCCTATCGCTCAAGTTTTCCACGGCCTGGTCCTGGTGGAGCACCCCTCGACCATGCCTCACAGGCAGCACAACCTGACCCACGGTGGAGTTCACTTGCGAATGGGCGTACTGCGAAAGAGCGATGTCGGGATAACAAAAGCGTTACAATAGTGCGGCGTTAACCTAAGCAGCCCTCACGGGGCCACACATTGTTGCCTTTTGCGCGGGAGAAAAGAAAGGAAAAGGACAAAAGCAGGTGAAGCACGCCTGTGCCGGCCCTCTTGGAAGGCTCGAGCCGTCTCGGACTCAGGCGGACTCCTCTCGCTTCACCAGGGCGGCGGCCAGCTGAACCAGCTGGCACCCCTCAAGCGGGCGTGGCGGCGTGGGGGCTGGCATGACGCTGCTAGAAGAATCACCACCGAAGAAGAGCTGGTGAAGCGTGAGGAGTCACGGGCATCGCCCCGCCAGCGCTGCCCTCTCCATCCACGCGGGGCTGAGTCCTTGGCATGATTAAGTCGTCTTGAGGCAGCACCCATGCAGTGACCGTCTTCCAGAACACCCTCACGTAGGGGTGGCGTCGCCGTCGTGCTTGAAGTGCAGGGAGCACGGCGGCGAAGACCCTGGCAATGACGTCTGCTAGCCATGGTGGGAATAGGTTTCTGTGCGAGACCTCGGAGAAGCCTGAAGCCCGGCTGCAGTAGCCATCCGCTGGGCAGAGGCCACCAGGCGCCGGTGAGAGCTCACCAGGGAGGAAGCAGGGGCTGAAGCTGGGCGCGGGCGGCTCCACCGCCCTCACCATGAACTCCGGCAGCTTCCCGGTGCATGGGCGGCGGCCTCGGGGGCCAGCGCGGCCGGGGCAAGCCCTCCGACCATGGCCAGCCGCTCGTCGCCATCTTGAGAGCCTCCCCACAACCACGGGGACCGCCCGTGGAGGCCCGCAGGATGCTGCGAGGCGACCTCGACCACGCTTAAGCGGAGGAGGAAGACTCGACCTGACGGCCCTTCCACTTCTCTGCGGCCGACAGCTTCCTTGGTGGAGCCTTCTCTGCGTCGTTCCGTACTTATAGCCAGAGAAGGCCAACCGTTGGCCTCCACGATCGCCGGTAATCATGACCGACTCTACATGCAGGGACTTGTCGAATCCGGGTGGTTACCAAGGCATCGTGGGGAAGCGATCTTGCGCGTCAATCAACCGCCCAGCGTCGCCCAAGGCTGCAGGCTGTTAGGGCCCATGAAGCCGCACTTGCCCTTTGCCTCTGCTCTGCCAAGTTCAGGGCGCGCCGTGGGCAGGGGCTCTGTCGGCGTTACAGGAGCAGGGGTCCCAGACTTGCCTGCAGCCTGCGGCCTCTGGCGTGGCTCGAAGGAGGCCAGCCGGACCCATCTTCATCAGCAAGCTCAAGACCCTCGCGAGGCCAAGCCTCATGAGGCGGATGACAAGGAGCTTCCTCGAGGCGCGGCCTCGTCGGGCTGGCTCATGAGGAGGCGGAGAGTTCAAGGCAGGGTACCTCGCGAGGTGCCCATGGCATAAGCCATAGCGACCAAGAGGCGCCCGATCGAGCGCCAGCCCGCATGATGTCCTCCTTTCCCTTTGGTGCAAAGGAGCAAGCGCGCGCGAGCATCAAGCAAAGGCATCCGTTTGATTGCAACAAGACCAAGACCAGCATAGCGGGTGGAAGGGTGTCATGTGGAGCCCAAGCGGCGTCATCACGAGCCTTTGGCGGTGAGGACCAACTTTAATCGGGATAAGTGTACCCGTTGTTCCCCTTCAAAATGGCGAGTTGTTGGCGCCCTTCCGCTCAATATTTGGGAAGAGGCCGGGGCCTTCGCCTATAAATAGGAGTAGCCACCCCGAGGCGAGGCATCGGATCGAGATCGAATCCTCATCAAGAAACCCGGTAGCTAAATGTTGAACCCCACCTAGCAGTTCATCGCACCCGCCAAGAACAGACCCTCGCGAGGCTGTTCTTCCTTATGTGTTCCTCATTAGCCCAAGAGGCAATCCACCACACCATACTTTGGGTAGGGTATTACACCACAATGGTGTCTGAACGATATAGATCTCGTGTCTCTTGTGCTGTTCGTTTAGTAGCTTAAGTCCCAGCGATTGGCGAGTGCGAGGCGGTGGAGGTTGGATCTCCGCGCACCCGGTGTTGAACCTCAAGGTCTGCGGAACCCGAAATCCGACAGCGAGGACCAACTTTAGTCGGGATAAGTGTACTAGATGTTCCCCTTCAAAATGGCCAATTTTGGCGCCCTTCTGCTCAATATTTGGGAAGAGGTCAGGGCCTCTGCCTATAAATAGGACTAGCCACCCACAGGGTAGAGGATCGGAATCGAGAGCAGAGCTAGAGATCAAGCAATCTAGAGAGAGAGAGAGAGCGCCGAACTCCCCCTGGCGGTTAAATCGCTTGGCAAGAACAGACCCTCATGAGGCTGTTCTTCCTTGTATTATTCATCATCAGCCCTGAGGCAATCCACCACACCACCTTTGGGTAGGGTGTTACACCACAATGGTGGCCGAACCGATATAAACCTTGTGTCCTTGTGTTGCTCTTAGGTGTAGTTTTAGATCCTTGCGGCTGACGAGGTGCAGGTAGGTAGGGGTGAGATCTCGCGTGCACCCGAGTTCGAACCTAGAGGTGCGAACCGAAATCCTACAACTACTACTACTACTAGTAGTAGGAACATGAATACTCGATATTGTATAGCGGAAATAGGTCTCCGTGCTAGCATGCTGTTCACTTCATCGTTACGGTATCATCCATATTGCGAGCAAAACCAAATTCTCGTGCATGCCCAATCAGCATACTGCCGCGATGCATGCAGTGGTCATTCTGGTGCATCAAGGGCGGCATGCAGATCGTTCCACACTTGAGAAGAGGATAAATGGAAAGGTAGAGAGCGGCGGAGGAGGAAGAAGCGGCTGGCTAACGAGGCTGGGAGGGATCGAGCAGGAAGTTAATGCTCCACGCCTAAAGGTTTTGCGAAAACCTGATTTTCATAAGGTGACTTATACTCACCTAAGCGGAGGAGTATTCCTTAACGAGAGAATGTTGTGTCTCCCACTCCGTGCTCAAAAAAAGCTATGACATATTTTTTATCTGTTTTCATAGGTCCCACCTATCAAGAAGGATGAGCACGTGCGAACAGGTATGACTCCTCGGTCTACCGCATAGCCTTTTCGTTTAGTCTACCTAGCCGTCTAATCAACTGCATGCCGCCACTTCTCCCATTTACTTCTCCGCCGGGAACCGATTCGCCTCGCTTCTTCACCTCCCCTTCGTCTTCATTTGCATCAAACCCGCTCCGTTCACATTGTTTTAACCTCTTTAAATAATCATCTACTACTTGATTAGACTAGCCATCTAATCCTAATTCTCAAACCATAGCCCTCCGTTCAGCGGTTCCAAATGGCGAAAGAGATCGAGATGCAGGTTTTAGCGTCCAACATGTCCTCGTCGAAGGCTCGATGCGCATAGTTGCCACCGTCACCGTCCACCCAAGGGTTGTTGGCGGTGGATCAACAATGTATCCAACTCCCTCAAAAAGGTCGAGGCGAGGTCATCGGTCTCGGCAGCAGTACCAGGCGTGCCCACAGGAAGATCAGTAGCGCCGCCGTCCTTCACTATGCCTTGAAGATGATGTTTTGGTGTACCGCATCATACACTCGCTGACCATACCAGTTGAGCTTCATGATTTCTTGTCTCGGGAGGACGTATACTTCTATGGGGCAGCCATCGAAGGGGACAAACAGAAGCTGGAGCCGTACAGCCTTGATTTGAAAAGCATCGTGACCTATAAACCAGAATCAAAATTCCTGTAGAAGATTGTGCTAAGCAGACACAATCCCTATTGGCGTAGCAAATTTTGTGCTCGGTACAAATCTTGAGAAGGGTGGCGAGGCGGTGGCATTAAGGTAAATGCGGATGGGAGAATGATCCCTTGACGTCTGGCGGATAAAATATGCTGCCCTCGATGCCCTTGTGAGTTTCGAGATAGCTACAAGGTCCAAAGAACTTGTTGCGAAGCCGTCTCCCACGGAGAATGAGAAGAAGAAGACGAAGAAGAAGAAGAAGAAGAAGAAGAAGAAGAAGAAGAAAACTCTGCACCAGCGGGAGGGCATTATGGATGGATGGACTATTTCCTCTCTAAAAAAATTATTCCCTCTCGGTGTATATTGATATAGATGGACTATTTCGATGGTGTGCATGTATTTGGAACAGAGTAGTAGCATGGGTCCGCTTGACTATAAGGAACTATTTATCGTCATATATAGCTTTCTCTGCTACTCCTTCCAGTGATCGGTATCGATGCATGTGTCCATAGACATGACAGCTTGTCCATGGAAGTTCAACTCTGGCGACCATCACGTTTCATCTCACGATTCCCGGCGCCTCTCAACCCGGCACCATGCCCCCGGCGTGCGCCTCACCCCTGTCGGCCGCACCGCCCTCTGCCTTTGTGTGCATGACATGTGGGCCACCTAAAATGCGGTGAGCATCAAGTTTCTACCACAGCCACCCTTGATTCCCACGGCCGCTCGAACCCATGAAACCACATGTCCCCGACCTCGGCTCACCCCTCTTAG
Source organism: Aegilops longissima (assembly GCA_021605205.1). Lineage (NCBI taxonomy): Eukaryota > Viridiplantae > Streptophyta > Magnoliopsida > Poales > Poaceae > Aegilops > Aegilops longissima. The sequence continues at coordinate 25,069 of JAHIAM010000568.1, forward strand.
CCCCCTGCCCCTCTGCCTTGGGAGCTTACATGTGGACCAGTCACCTATCGGGTCCACATGTTATTGACTCAAGGTAGGTGTAGTAAAGCGCTGAAGCTCAGATCCCGATGGCACTGAGAGGAAATGTAACTCCGCTGAGAACTTATGGTGCTCCAGCACGAACTCATGCCAAACTCGAGATTTGTTTCTTTACTATACATGCACACAACGATTTAATGGACATTGTAATCTCAACATGTGATGGGGAGCTCTAAATTTGAATTTGAAACTTATAAAACGAATAAACTAGGAGAGAGGGAGTATATCGTAGGATGTGTCCCATACAAAATAAGTCCCCTGGTTTGTCACTGTGAAGAAGCGGTTAGAAAGGAGCACATCGTCTTCCTACTCGTACGGCAACAAATCGGCTGTAGACAGCATGGCCCGCCTTTGACCGCCATGTGCAAGGTTCGTGCTATCTTATTCAATCTCACCGTGGTTCCATCGTACCAATTCATGCGGTGGCCTGTTGCATGGCTGATCCCAATGTTGGACAAAGGTTCTACGGGAACAGTGTCACCGTTGTAAATGTTGTGCAAATTGATGTTGGTACCCTCCGTACATATACAAGCCAATCTCCACTTGTGCAGAGCCTAGCCTATGAAACAGTGGGCAGGGGAGAATTAGGAAATGGACACGAGTAGTCTTTAGAATGCATTTACTCGTGATCAAACTCATCTTACCTGCTCATCGGAGAAATCAAGTGCCCCTCAACGTAGGCATCTCAAGGCGTCAACTTGCAACTCTGGACACGCCCGCCTTGGAGAGACCCCCAAGGAAATATCCTCGTGCGTTCCACGGAACATCAAGATGCATTTGTATGAGTAGTTTATCTTGTGAGAGAAAAGGATGAACGAGGGAAGGCCTCTAGAGATAGAGATGGACACTACAACTACCAATGTGTTGGCCCGTGCGTTGCAATGGATCCAAACTAGTAGAATAATACTTGTTCACGTGCTTGAAATATAAACACTCTAGTTTTGATATACATGTGTCAACAGACACGACAACTTGTCCATGGAAGTTGAACCACGGCGACCATCACGTTTCTTGTTTCTACCACTGCCACACCCACAGGTGATTCCCACGACGCCGCTCCAACCCACGGCACAACCTCCCCCGACATGGACATGGATCCTCTGACGTGGCTATCACTGCCTTTCCTTCACTGACAGGTGGGACCCATGCTTATTGGTCCCACATGTCGATGACGAAAATAATAGGATTGTTCGTGCCCTCATCCCTCTCGGCCCCCGCTCCTCTGCCTTTGTGTGCATGACATGCGGGCTAGCTGAGCTGCGGCGACCATCAACTTTCTACCACAGACACACCCGATTGGGCGCGGTTTGCTGCTCGCTGCTGTGCTCCGATCCGTACTCCGCACCATCAAATTTTCATCCAGCGGCTGTGACACATTTCGTCCGGGCATCAATCCTCGGTGGAGTACTTATGTACTCTGGTAGTACCCGCCGGTGTGGCCATCTACACCCGTGCGCCCGGCGCCCAGCTATGGCACCTCGCCACGGCCACGCCACCAGCGGCGGTTCATCTCGAGCAGTAAGTCGCGAACCACGCCACCACCATGAGAATGACATGTGGGCTAGCGCATTTAAGGTCCACATGTCATTGACTCATAGGCGGGCACTAAGCCCGAAGTTCGGTCCGTGGGCCTCGAGAGGAATTGTAACTCTGCGGCAGGCCTTGTTGTGCTCCATGATCTGAGCTCGTGCCAAAACTGGTGTTTGTTTCTTACTAGTACTACCAACAGGAGTAGTACTAGTAAGGTACGTACATTACGCATGAGATTCAGTGGTTTGTGCATTATGCTTCTACATGTGGAGTTTTGGATTCTAACATGTGGCAAAATCTGGTGGAATGTAAGGTTAGGCAAGTTTCATTAACTTAGGTGAGTGTTGGGTTCAAGCCACACCTTAGGCAAGCCACACTAAGGCCCCACATGACATACACACAAAAATGTGGCAAGATTCCTTAGGCTTGCCAACTTGTGGCTCTCATTTTGAAGAACTAATAACTTTGCCTAAGCTTAGTTGTGGCAAAGTTAGTCATGAATTAAGTTCAACCATGGAGTCTTCTAGATTATACATGTGGCTGAATCGGTGGATGATATCCAACGGCCCGTGGTGCTCGGATTTGCCATCTTTGTATCGTCGGATTGGCAATCAACGACCAACTTTCAAAGTTTTCACACACTATATAGGGGTATAGATATAGATGTGCGGTCCGTTGCAATGGATCCAAAGTATATCTATTTAGTGGAGTGCACTCTAAACACATTATCTATGTATTTTCTCTAACCTTCCATAGCCATGCAACCAAGCCACATAAGCTTCATGGGTGCCCCCATCATATTATTCATACTCGTTGATTGAAAAAAGATAAAGCACCCAAAACAAGATCTTCCCGTTTTTGTTCCTACGATGTTGTGCCGTGCGTACCTACTAGTTGTATAGTGGTAGTACTAGTAATATAGTATTAGGAGTACAAACTTGGCACTAGTAGGAGTAGTACTAATCTGGAATGCTCCTACTCTATCAACGAGCCCGTCGACACCAAATTTCTTGGCTTCCATGCAAAGCTAGATCTTCCCTCGTTTCTGTTTTCCAACCCGGTCGGCCAGGCGGGGTGTCGGTTTTCTCAGCGGCGGTCCCACATGAAAGTGAAAATGCTAGGCAACACGCCTTCCCTAAGCTATGTGTCGTCTTGGGACGGGCGTGTTGTACTCGATTCAGGCGTGTGGGGGGTGCGGCCTTGAGCAGCAGCAGGCCTTTTCCTTTTACTAGCAATGTGCCCGTGCGTTGCAGCGGATCAATGTAGTAGAATAGTAGTATTAGTTCACAAACTTGAAAGAAATCACTATTGTTTTGATATACTCCTAATATATTACTCCCTCCGTACCTAAATATTTGTCTTTTTTGAGATTTCCAATGGACTATCACATACGGATTATATAGACATATTCTAGTGTTTCTAGCAAGATGCCCGCGCGTTGCACGAAGTTAATGGAAAAGGTAAGTGTCGGTGTCAAAACCGGCGGATATCGGTGAGGGGTCCCGAGCTGTGCGTCTAGGCGGATGGTAACGAGGAGACAAGGGACACGATGTTTTTACCCAGTTGGGCCCTCTCGATGGAGGTAAACCCTACTTACCTTGATTAATATTGATGATATGGGTAGTACAAGAGTAGATCTACCACGAGATCGGGAGGCTAAACCTAGAAGCTAGCCTATGGTATGATTGTTGTTAGTCCTCGGACTAAAACCCTTCGGTTTATATAGGCACCAAATAGGGTTAGGGTTACAGTCGGTTACAATGGTAGGAGATCTACATATCCATATCGCCAAGCTTGCCTTCCACGCCAAGGAAAGTCCCATCCGGACATGGGAAGAAGTCTTCAATCTTGTATCTTCATAGTCGAGTCGGCCGAAGGCTATAGTCCGACTATCCGGACACCCCTAATCGAGGACTCCTCGGTAGCCCTGAACCAGGCTTCAATGATGAATGGTCCGTGGCGCATATTGTCTTGACATTGCAAGGCGGGTTCCTCCTCGAATACTTCATAGAAGATTTTTGAACACAAGGATAGTGTGCGGCTCGCAAAATAAGTTCCACATACCACCGTAGAGAATAACATTTACACAAGTTCAATCTGTGGCGTATTCATGGCGTGACATCGCTTGCGGCCGAGCCTTTATTGAATCGTTTTCTTGTCCAACCTCATGCGTTTAGCAAGGCGGTTTCCTTAGCACGTCTTGTCAAAACAGAGATCGTGACCCCTTATTCAGGATTCTCATCAATACGGGCATGGGTAACCCAATCGTGCCCGTTAGCGCATCCTCCTCTATCGGCGAGTCGAGCAGTCCGCAGGGAGGCTCACGGTATTCAACCTCTTTATAAAGACCAAGGCCCGCTCCTTTTCTCAATCTCCATCGAATCCGCCCCTCGGTTCGAGTTCCAACACCCAAAGCTCCAGATTCAGGCGCTTCGGACCTTCGATGATGTCCGGCTCCGACCTCCAAGGCCGCATGATGCCTTCCTCCGTCACGGAAGAAGACGTCCTAAAGCTAAGAGATGCCAGGTATCTAACCGGCGAAATCTCGCATAGGCTATTCGCCGAAGGGCAGGTTATTCCCACTCCCAAGCCTGGTGAAAGCGTGGTGTTCATGTCTCACTTCCTTCGGGGACTAAGTTTCCTGATGGACCCCTTCGTGAGGGGGCTCATGTTTTATTACGGGTTGGAATTTCACGACTTGGATCCGGAGTCCATCCTCCACATCTCGTCGTTCATTGTTGTATGTGAAGCCTTCCTCCGTATTACCCCACACTTGGATTGTGGCTCAAAACCTTCAAGGTGGGCGAAGATGATCAAGAACTTGAGGCGAGTCTTGGAGGGCTGTTATAAGTAAACGCTGGCGCTCCATGGCCGAGGCTCTTTTCAAAAGGAGCTCAGTCTATGGCAACAAAGTGGTTTTATATCACAGCTCGGGGGCACCAAATGGGTGGCGCCACCGCCTTCGCTCGGATCCTCCACGCGGATGGCGTCATGGGTCAATCGGGGGCTTGGCGGGGGCCGTCAGGGCGTGCCCTTATTGCAGAGCCGTATTCGAGACCTCCTTGAGAGAGAGATCAACCTGGTCGTAGTAATGTAGGTCATGCTGATTCGTCGCATCCTGCCCTGCAAACGTCGCCCCCTCCGCCTGTGGGAGTTCAATCCGGAGGGACCACGAGCTCTTCAACACTTCATGGGTGCAACGTCCGTGGAGATGTACAAAGCTGTTCTTGAGATCACAAGCAATGTGTCCGGACTTGACGAGGGCGTGGAGTCGAGCTGCAATCGCCGGATGCTCAAGTAAGTAGTCCGTGCCGGACCGCTATCCGTATATTTATCATAAACTTGACCTCAAAGAGCCGTCCCTTAAGCAGGAGTGGATAAGCGAAAGCAAAAGCGATCGGTGTCGGCCCCCTCCACGAGACCATCTTTGGATCGGTGTTAACCAGGATCTTTGGAGGCTGTGCCTTTAGGAGAAAGCGAAGGGGAACCAGGAAGCTTCTGCCTCCATGAAGGAGGTTATCAGAAGGAGGATCGATAATCCCTCCATCCAAGGAGAAGAGGACGCCTCTGGAGATCCGGAGACCAAGGCCTCAAAGCGCGGGAAGAAATCTTAGCGAGGAGGATTCGCATCGGAAGATGCCCGGCCACATTATTTCCCCAAGGAGATCAGCCCTCCAGCAAGCCGTAAGTAGAGAGGAGTTTATAAAATAAAAGACATCCTGTTTTATTTCGAAGATGACGAAATTTTACCTTGTAGTTCGGATCTCAGCCCTTCTCGTGAGCTTCGTCTTGAGGATCTTCGTCCGGAGATGATGGAGGCGGGCGCCTCCCCTGCCGTGCCGCCTAAGCGAAGCAGACGATCTGAGGTGTCATCGCGGAGGGTTTCCCCGAATCCGGCAGGGGTAGAGTGCGGTCGTAGGGCCCCATGGAGCCCTCCGTGTCCGGCATTCAAAAAAGGCCGTCGGACGAGTCCGGTACCTCCTGGTGCACGGTCGGAGGAGTTGAAGGATCTGCTCGGGCGAGTGTCTATCTCGAAGATCACCGTGCATTGATGGATACGGTGATTGAAAAGATTAAATCATGAAGCGGGTTATGCGAGGACGCCCGGGAGTTCTTGGCGGGTTTTGAGAGTGCGATGCAATGATGTACCTTTTGGCGGTTACGCATATATAAGATGCACCCGTGTAGATAGTAGCCCTGAAACTTCGGTGCGTTGTCAAAAATGACAGCGTGCGAGATCGTAATCCTAGATATATCGTCTCCCTTCTTATGTAGGTGGCGGGCGTCGGAGGCTAGCGGATGATGAATTTGCGAACTCAGCGGCAACTTGGCGTGGCGGATGCCGACATCGCTTGTCAACAAGCGGTGGGCGAGTCACAAGGTATCACAGTTTCTCCGTGGACACCTAGTAAGGGAGCTTGATGTCCGTGCCTCACAACATGTATCCTTGATGCAGATGGTGCCCTGCCATGGAGAATCTTGGTAGAGCTTGCGAGCCAAGGAACATGCGAGAAAAAGTGATGCGGCTGCCTTAAAAGGCGGCGAAAATAAAATCGAACAGGCTGCTCACTACGAAGCAAGAAGGAAATGGCCGAGATGGCCGTGAAGTTGAAGAATGCTACCGACCGCTGCGAGCTTCTTGAAAAAGAAGGTCGAGTGGAGCAAGAGGACCTAAAGAAGGCCACCAATGAGGCCAAGGATGCTCGCTCTGTGATGAAAGCTATGAAGGAGGAGCTACGTCAGGCCGGAGATATCGCGGCTGGAAAGCCCTTTCTGCTGCGTCGGAAGTTCACGGATCCTAAATATGCTCAGTTGGACCGGCTGTGGATTAGTGCGCATGCTTATCTGGACTTGGCGGCGAGTGCCGCGGATGCAGTGAGCGCCGAAGATCAAAGGATCACGAGATGGAAGAGCTTTTTGGTGCGATTCCGTAGTCAGGCGTCCACTTCCATTGGCGATCGTTTGACCGAATGGGCGAGCTGAATAGGTTGTCGGACTTGCCATGAAAAATGTCGTGACTTATCGTGGCGAAAAGGCCGAGCGAAAAACTATTTTGGCTTGGTGCAGCAGTTCCTTGGTGTGGTGCGCATATCAAAGCAATGAGGCGGTCAACATTCATAGAGGTGCGTGGATGGCTCTTGCCCATGTCAAGACATACTAGGCGGAGATGAAGGCCACAGTTGCATCCCAAGATTGAGACGAGGCAGAGTACACATCGAGCACTATTTTCAGGAAGTTCTTGAGTAGCTCGTTTAATAGAGACCAGTGCTAGAAGGATATTATGTTGAATAACATGTATTATTGTGAAACAATGTTCGGTGGAATATAAAGCTTTTTATACTTGTGCTTTCAAAATTAAAAATACCTCTGTCTTGGCTGTTAATGCATATGTGTATATAACTTTGAAAGATGGCAGTCCTTGGCTTGGCCCCCACATATAATGCGAGGGTGTTTGCAGAAAACACATTTTCACACTTGATCCAACGTCTTGGTCCTACAAAGGAGGTGATAAGCGCAGCAAGCTAGGCAACGGACTATAATGCTTTATCACCTTCACTTAGCCATAGGAGTTCGATAGTGGGGCTACTATATAGCCCCTAGGGCTGCAGCTCACCCAAATTCGAGTAGCGTATGTGCTGGCGAGAAAGCGACCCGCCGTCAATGCGGAGGAATTCTAAAGATTTATTATTGTCATCAGTGGTTGACCAGTCTCACGCTATATCATGACGATCGGTTTTGGCTTTCTCTCTTGAGGTGCTCCCTGGCGAACCGGGGCACTGTCGCGATAGTTCTCTGGTGCCGCATTAGCGATAAGCGGGCGTAAGGCAACAAAACACAGGAGCAGTCAAACCCAACATTTGACCAAAGACATGATTCGGAGCTGATGCATATAAGGCCTAACTCGAGGCGCGAACACTCCCTAAGGTATTGGTCTTTATGAAAGCAGGTGAACAATCGCCCTTGGTAAAAAGCCCTGGTGTCGAGTGCAGCGAAAATTCTGGCGTGGCCTATGCCAAGCGCCAGCCTCCTCCTTGGTTATAGCAAGAAACCGGGGATGTGTATCAACAAGAGCAGTAAAAAAGGTTTACGTGGGGTCTTAATCTGAAAAGAATCCTTACAGCGGATCCCTCTGCGTCTGCGCCTATGTCTCCCTTGTGCCATATCACGGGCCGGGTGTATACGGTGTTCATCTATAAAGAGAGGAACTTAGTTGAAAAAGATCGTCTGCGAAAATGTCGTTGTATTATATAAGCGAAGTACAATTCAAAGAATGAACAAAATTGAGCTTTATTGTCTCTTGTTGTGGATCTTGCGGAGCCCTTGTATGTTCGCGGACTCGTCCAGCCGTGTCCGGGGTCTGGATGACCTGTCTAAGTGCTTGTATTGTTGAAGCCGGTTTATTGTGGGACTCTCAAGGCATCCGCACAATTTTCCGGACTCGAGGAATCCTCGATGTTTCCCTTTAATGAGATGATGCCGCGTGGACCGGGCATTTTAAGTGTAAGAGATGCATAATGCGGTATTGCGTTAAAGCGGTAACCGCATCCCAATAGTGCTTGATAGCTACTTGTAAATGGGGCGAGGTGGAAGGTTAACTTTTAAGTGGCGGAAGTTGTCGGGTGAGCGAACACAACTTCTAGCGATGAAACCCGTACAATGGGCATATGGGCTGGCATTACCCCTTGAAAGGAAGTGCTGCTATGGCGAAATTTGGTCGGGTCTATCCTCATATTGCGGATTGTGTCCTGATATAGCAGGTTTAGATCACTGCCGCCGTCCATTAGGACTTGTGAAAATTGGAGTCCACCAATTATCGGATGTAATATCAAGGAAGTCCAACCTGCATTCCGTATACTTCTAGAGTAATCCCGATGGTCAAAGGTGATTGGTCTGAACAACCAGTGGCCGGGCTTCTCTGGGATAGGCCGTATGGCGCGTACCTCTATGGGTGCAGCTCTATATTCCCCTTTTGTCACGTGAATTGAGTTCACTGTTTTGATTTCTTGTGGGAAATTCTTTTGTTTTCCGGTGCTCTACTTTTGGGGTTCGTCATCGTCCTCGCTTGGTGTGTCGAGCCCCTTGTGTTCAGCGTTGAGTTTGCGGACTGCTTGAAGACAACAATCTCTGTGGGTGTGGTTTGCGAGCTTCCAGAATCTTGTGGATTTGGCATATCTTGTCCAAGATTTTGTTTAAGTTAGAGCTCGTCCTGTTATCCTTAAGGGCAGCTTTTTATGATTCTGCCGAGCTTTGAATCCGGCGTTGACTGCCGTGCTCTTTGGGCTGTTTCCCTTAGTTCTATGCTGGTCCTTGCTGCGTCGTGGTTTCCCGTTTCCATCCCTGACTTCGGATGTACTTGGGTCGCTGGTGCTGCATCTTGCTAACCAGCTATCCTCTCCCGCACAAAAGCGGGTCATGAGGCTTATTAATCGGCCATTGTTCTTGGCTTTTCTTGGCGAGGTGTCTGCGAGCCATTCGTCTCGGGACGTTGTGTTTGAAAGCTGCCAAAGCTTGGCGTCCAGGCGATCGACTATTTAGTTCTTTTAGTAAGAATCTGTTCCAAAATTTCGGGCTGACTCTCACAGGTGTTGAGCTATGTTACTTAAATTATCGGCATCGAAGGTCGGACATAGGTCCTTGAAAATTTGCGAAAGGCATCCTCGAGCTCTTCCCAACCGATGGTGTTTTCGGGAAGGCTTTTAAGCCAATGCGGGCTGGCTCTTTGAGCTTGAGGAAGTATTTTATGGCGTGGAGATCATCTCCTCTAGCCATGTGTATATGGAGGATGCAATCCCAATCCAGACTCAGTGCATTGTTCCGTCGTATGCCTCTATGTTTACGGGCTTGAATCCGCTGGAAATTCATGATCCGGCACCTCATCAGTGAAACATAGGGGTGTGTGGCACCCTGTATTTAGGTGTACCGTGATGTTCGGATACTTGATGTGTTGCCTTGCTTACTAGAGCTTGCTTTCTTGGCCGTAGATAGATCTAAGCTGGGCCATCTTTTTATCGAATCCTTTTTGGTTCACGTGCCGGCTTGTATCTGGCGCCGTTTTCCGCTCTCTGTTTGCCATGGGGTGCGTCCATCCGGCCGGGTGGCCTCCTTGTTTTTGATTGTGGGGCTCTCGGCCTCCTCATCAAATTCGAGCAATAGTTTTCACTTTGGGTAGCTCTTTGTTGACGGTATGCGCCGTATTTGTCTGCGGTATTGAGTACTTTGCTCCATCGATTACGAGTGCATCTTCCGCTGTTTTGAGCTTACATACCTTTTTGAGGCTACGTGATGTGGCGATGAGCCTTTTGTGGAGGTTCTTCTGCTCCGACAACTTGTCGGCGTGAGTTCATCGGATTTATTATCTTCGTCGAGGACAGGTTGTTTATCCAGTTGTCCTGTTGGACGGTTGCTCGATAACATATTAAATGCGTCCACGGTTCACCATGCTCTATAGCTGGAGTGCTGTGCGGTTGTTGTCTTTGTCGGCGGGACTTTGGCGGCGATTACGTCGCCGTTTATTGCTTTCGATGGGCGATCGCCGTGGCGTCCTATTGTTCCTCATCGTCGCTTCCTTTAGGTGTGTCCACCATGCATACATCATGAGATGAGGTGGTTCTCCAGTGCTCTATAGGCGCTGGTTCATGCTCCTCCCCTACATCGTCTTCCATACCGTCGATGTCTTCGGAGTCGAAGTCGAGCATGTTGGTTAAATCATCGACAGTGGCTACGAAGTGGGTGGTGGGTGGGCTTTGAATTTCTTCGTCATCCACATCCCAACCTTCGACCATAATCCGGCGGGGCTCTCTGATAAAGAGACTTTATTGAATTCAGGATATCGCCAATGGGCGAGTCTTTGAAAGATGTCCGTGGCGATGAATTCCATAGTCGGCGTAATCGGATTCGATTAGCGAAGTAGCAGAGGCTCGAGTCGGAGAGAGTCCGGCGCCTTGGAATCCTGAGCCGCAAAGAGCAGGGGTAGGTGTGCGGCTCAATCGCCATGGAGATCGCAGCCCCGGCGGTGTCAAACACCCATCCTCGTCGGCGCGATCGGCTCGAGCTAAAGGTCGGGCGGACTCTGGTGCGACCTCGAGGACCTTGTCCGTGGTAGAGATAGATCATGCCCTTTGGGACGGTCACGGTGCACTTGGCTGTAGCTCGAACCCGTCGAAGATCGAGTCTCCGTGGATGTCGGCCGTGTAGTTTAAACTTCAAATCTAACCTGATGGCACAGGGCGTAGCTTTCAATCTGCTCCGGATGGCCAAGCGAATTAGCCCTTGAGTGCAAAGCCGCCCGAATCTGAAGATCTGTCGGGGATAAAGTCTCACCACAGGCGCATCGTTGTTGTGATCGGAGGACCATCGGGCCTAAAACTGACGACACATAGGAACTCTCAATTAAAGCACCAATGTCGATTGTCAAAACCGGCGGATCTCGGGTAGGGGTCCCGGCTGTGCGTCTAAGCGGATGGTAACGGGAGACAAGGGACACGATGTTTTTACCCGAGGTTGGGCCCTCTCGATGGAGGTAAACCCTACTCCTGCTTGATTAATATTGATGATATTGGTAGTACAAGAGTAGATCTACCACGAGATCAGAAGGGCTAAACCCTAGAAGCTAGCCGATGGTATGATTGTTGTTAGTCCTATGGACTAAAACCCTTCGGTTTATATAGGCACCGAATAGGGTTAGGGTTACCTGAGTCGGTTACAATGGTAGGAGATCTACATAAACGTATCGTAAGCTTGCCTTCACGCCAAGGAAAGTCCCATCCGGACACGGGGCGAAGTCTTCATCTTGTATCTTCATAGTCCGAGTCGGCGAAGGCTATAGTCCGGCTATCAGGACACATCACGCCAATATCGACCCTATCCAAAAGAACTCGGCGGTCCCACAGAATAGACCCGCATATTGGGGCGCTTTACAAGGTGGATATCATTACATCAACATTACATAATAGTGGGGATACATACATAAGGCACAAATGCCACAAGAATACATCAACATCATATACAAGATCAACATCCGACTCTGGATGAAACATAAGCGAAGCTCAAACAACATCCACCACTGCTAGCCCGGGCTGCCGACACAGAACCTATCCCTGATCGAAGAAGAAGCGAGAAGAAGAACTCCAAAACAAGAAAGCATCGCTTTCGCGTCATGATCATCGCACAACCTGTACCTGTAACTGTTGGTGTAGTAATCTGTGAGCCACGAGGACTCAGCAATCCCATTACCATGGGTATCAAGACTAGCAAAGCTTACTGGGTAAGGAAGAGGTAAAGTGGTGAGGTTGCAGCAGCGGCTAAGCATATATGGTGGCTAACATACATAAATGAGGCGAGAAGAGAAACAAAGGCAGTGCGTCAACTAGTAATGATCAAGAAGTGATCCTGAACTCCTACTTCGTCAGACATAACCCAGAAACCGTGTTCACTTCCGGACTCCGCGAGAAGAGACCATCACGGCTACACACGCGGTTGATCGTTTTAATTCGGATCAGGTGTCAAGTTATCTACAACGGACATTAACAAATTCCCATCGCCACATAACGCGAGCACGGCTTTCGAAAGTTCAAACCCTGCGGAGTGTCCCAACAGCCCATGATAAGCTCTCGCGATCAGCGAAGGATATTCCTTCTCCCGGGAAGACCGATCAGTCTCGGAATCCGGCTACAAGACATTCGACAGCAATAAAACAAGACCAACAAGACCGCCCGATCGCCGACAATCCCGATAGGAACTGCACATATCTCGTTCTCGAGGCAACACCGGATGAGACAGGCTACGAGTAAAACCAAGCCTCGAGTTTCCCGTGGTGGCCCTTGGTAGCTTCGGTTCGAACCAGCACTTAGAAGCAGCGGCCGCGGGGGGCTAAATAAAGATGACCCTCGAGAAGCGACTCCCAAGGGAAAAGTGGGTGGTGGTGAGGCAAATGGTACAACCAATGTTGGGCCTTCTTTGGAGAGTCTTATTCAAAGCGAACTGTCAAGGGGTCCATAAATCACCCGACCGCGTTATGGGCGCAAAATCCGAGGAACATAATACCGATATGGCGGAAACTAGAGGCGGCAAAGTGGAACAAAACACCAGGCATAAGGCCGAGCCTTCCACCCTTTACCAAGTATATAGATCGTTAATAATATAAGAGATATTGTGATATCCCAACATAACCACATCCACCATGGAGCAATCTTCAACTTCACTTGCAACTAGCAACTTTGTAAGAGGGCTGAGCAAAGCGGTAACATAGCCAAACAACGGTTTGCTAGGAAGGGTGACAAAGGTTAGAGGCTGACATGGCAATTTGGGATAAGCAATAAATAGGTTATAGGTAGCGCAGCATAGCGATAGAAACGAAGCAACTAGCATAGCAATGATAGTAGTGAGATCGAGGAATGTGATCATCTTGCCTGAAATCCATAAGGAAGAAGAGCGAGTCCATGAAGTAAGCGAGCGGATGAAGCCGAACCAAGCGTGAGCGAGCGAATCCTCACGATGCATAGCAAGCAGGAACTATCGAGAAAAGCACACAACATGGTAAACACACCACACATGAACAAGACATGATGCACAACAAGCATGATGCATGACAAATCTAGATGAGGCTACTCATGGCGAGAGATGATGCAAACAACAGCAACACATCAAAGCAAGTTTAAATGAGGCCGGGAACAACATATAACAATTCCGGTAAGTCCTCATATGCAAATTTCGAAATTGGTCCAGATCTGAATAAACCTTATGTTCAAGTTGTTAAACAGCAAGTTAAAATGCACCATGATGATCTACGAAATTCTAGTCAAGTTACATATAAAGTTCATTAGATTAAGACTACGGCCTAGAAGATATGAGCAAAACAAGTTAAACATGGCATTGATGCAAAATGCATACAAACATCAAGCAAACACCTCAAAACAAGGATGCAACATGATAATATGAAACTACATGCAATTCTAAGCAAGTTTCATATAGAGCACACTCAAAAGCGAATAGCAGTTCAACACATACACTCTATACAAGTCATAGCAACAATCTGTCCAAAACAGCAACTAGGCATATTGCAAGCATCAAAACAACATGCTACAGGACCTCAACGTAATAACAAAAGGCATGGGCATGATGTACAGGTAAAGCATTACAAAACATGAACACGAGCTATCTCCGAAATCACTAGAACATGCTCAAAATGACATGGCAAGATTGCAAATAATAACAGTTTCAGACTTTAGCAGAAATAACATCAGGTTGCAATGTTTAGAGCTATCAAACAACATGCTACAGGAATTATCATGCAAACAAAGGCATGGCATGAACCTACTAAATGCATAGATCAAAAGTCCTTACTGACCATAAGCCAAAAGGATCGAGAAGATATGATGGCACCCATGTAAACATGGCAAGTTATATTACAGATTCATACGTGGCAGGAACAACGATAAGTAGGCATGTTGGTGAGCTTGAACCACTCACCACACAGCAATAAATGGCATGGCAAGGAAACCAACAGTAAGAAGACATGTTTATGAAGCTAAGCATGGCAAGAACAAGTTCATATAGTGCATGGATCACTACGACAACCTTGGCAAAATTGAATAACATGTAAACAATCTGCCGAGGAAACATTTTATAGCAAAAGTAGAGCTCGATTGACTCAAGCTATGGCACTCCATAATTGCAAACAAGGGCATGGATGGATAGATAATAACCATATGTTCAAAACATCCTTACTGAAGTATCTCAAAATAAGCATGGATCTCTCGGTAGCATCAAGCTTACATGGCATAAAAATATCAGTGAGCAGGGTGAAATCAGCAACATCATGAAGCCTAGTTTGCATGCATGTGCTAGTCACCACAGAGATCACAAAAATACATGGCATACACCCCTGTAAAGATGGCATGGCATAGTACAAAACACATGTAGGACTCAAGTTCATAGGGTGCACACATTAATCATGGCAAAATGACAAATCACCAAGTTATACGGTTTAATGATTAACATCACATAGCACTTTTGCAACGAAGATTCAGACATCAAGATGGACTCAACTGAACATGATGCAATGGAATGAAATGATGTACTCGTCGAGGCGAACAATTTGACATATTACACGCGAAAGCGGACAATATGCAGAGAGTTATGGCATGATGAATATGGCATGATAATGTAAATATTTGGGGGACGAGATGAATTCGACCTCGGGAAAAATCAACTTCGGCGAGGATCGAGGATGGCGGCGGATCTGGCGAACCGCGGAATTGAGGGGAAAAGCGGCAGCGTCGCGAGGATGGGCGGCGGCTCGAATCGCGGATCGGTCGGCCAACAGAGATCCATGGGCGGTGGCGAGGTAACCCATGGCCTTGTGAGCGCCAGCGAGAGCCTGTGGCGGCCTTCGGCCAGCAACGAAGCCTTGGGAGAGGTGACAGTGGCAGCGGCAAGCCGCAGCGGCGAAGCCTTGAAGGCCTTGCAATGGCGTCCAGTGGGCAGCGGCAGCGGATGGCTGGCGAGCCCCTCTGGCCCAGCGGGCGCAATTGCGAGGGCAGCGGTGAAGGCAGTGGCGTGCCAGATTGGCGAGGCGGCGGCGGAGTTTCGTCCGTGGGCAGCGGACATATCCAGCCGGCGAAGAAGGAAGGCGGGGCTAGGGTTAGGGTAGAATGATCCATGAATTTCGGGGAGGGTGTTTATATAGGTAGAGGGCTAGGAGAGTCCAAATGAGCGCAGTTTTCGACCCTGTGATCGTGATCGAGCGACCGAGAAACATGGAGGGAGTTGCTGAGTTTGGGCCACTTAGGAAGGGTGTTGGGCTGCAAAGAGAAAGGGCTTTCACGGTTACCGGTTAACCGTTGGAGTATCAACGACCTCCAAATGACCCGAAACTTGACGAGGCGGTCTACGGTGGTATACCAAGGCCGCTTAGCAAGACTCGGTCCATTCGAAACGTTTAACACCGCTCACGAAAAGAGGTAAAAAGGCGGCGGGAGACATAGGAGTGCGGATTGCAAAAGCGGACAACGGGGAAAATGCTCGGATGCATGAGGCGAACACGTATACAGATGCAATGCACATGGCGACATGATATGGAATGCAGATGATGACATGGCAAAATGCAACACGCAAGCAAATGACATAGCAGCGACGGCGAATAAGCTGGCGGACACTGGCGCATCGAATCAAGGCGTTACAACACTCCTCCACTAACAAGAGATCTCGTCCGAGATCTTAGGACCGAGCGGAAGAAAGAGGAAGAGGTGAAACAAAAACTCTAGAAGAAGCAAAGAATCGAGAGCACTCGAGAATAAAGAGAGCAGCGAGAATAGCGAGAATCGAAAGCTCACGGAATCAGATAGGCTCTGAAAGCGACTCGGTTAGAATGACATAAAAAGCGGATAAGGCTGAAAGGATTTAGGTAGCACTCGGTTGAACATTGAAAGAATAGAACATTAACTTCACAAGATGGGATGGAACTTGATGAAGACATGACTCAAAACTTCCAGAAAGAATTGAAAGAGTTGAATGAAAAGAACGGAAAAGAAAATGACAACTTGTGCCACGAATGAAATAGAAAGCAACCTTAGAAGAAAAAATTGAATGGAGTTGTTGAGAAAATTCAACAACGAAAAGAATAAGCTTGTTGTGGACTTATAGGTAACATCTCAAGATCATAAGGTGATAACCGGCCACAAACGAAAATGATTGGATAGCTGAGAAGAACGAAGAAATGCAAAACTCCATTTCAAAAGAATATGGAGAATTAATTGCACTTTGATATGCAAGAAGAAAGATACTTGAGCTCCTCCAAAAGAACCTTGATGAACACTAGAAGAATGAATTAAATCATGAAGAACCACCGTGAAGAACTCCGGTAACAAAAAGGATGATGAGATAGAATGAAGGAAGAAAGAATAAGATGAGCGTTGCGATGATTCGGATGGAGGTTCCGACGAAATGGCTGAGGAAATTGAACTCCGGAAAAGGAAAGATGAAAACACTTGGAACTAGAATTTATTCCTCAAGAACAAACTCCGAAGGAAGGGATTACTCACTTGGATGAAATAAGAATAAGATTTATTGCATGCTTATCCTTCATCAAATTAAATTGATGACAATCAATGGATTTTGCATACTACTTATTCTTCTTGAAAAAGAATTGAAGTGACATATCATAAACTTGAGAAGGTCTTCATGAACCACGTGCGATTGGAAAGAACGAATGGATTAATATGATACTCAAAGAAAAAGAATCTTGAGCGAACCACCGTAAGAATTGAAATGGTGACAAAGAGAATGAATCACGGGAAGAATTAGAAAAGCACGAAGATACTTGAGGAATTTAGAAAAAAGAATCGAACAGATCGCGAACTGATTAACGAATGCTAGAGCGCAGCACGGAAGAATATTAAAAGCGAGCGAAGGGCACAGATATAGAATAATTGGAGAGCGAATTTGAAAAAACTTAGAATGGAGAGATATTCCAAAAAGATGGCCTCCGGATGATCGGAACAGAAAAGCAACTCCTGAAATACTCCGGATGGGTAAGAAAAGAATCTCTGACAAACGGAATAATTCAAGAGGATAGCATGAAGCTAGAGCCAGGAATCTTGGAGAAACGGACAAGATTTAAGAGAAACTCTACTTCGGTCTTCAAATGACGACTATAAACATCGCCAAAATTGTTGAGATACTCCGGTAGAATGAAAAGCGAAGAGGTTGAGCCAATAATGAAAATAATTTGAAAACGATTTTTACAAGGAATGTGATTGATGGAATCCATTCTTACGTCACAATTGAAAAGAATTTAGGATAGCTCCGGCGAAATAGAAGAGTCAGGTAAGATCCTGGGAAAAGACCTGTGGGTTAGGGCCCACTGAAGAGAAAAACACCGTTGGAAAGGGATGTTGAAGAGATAGATGATGCACCGGAACAATTGAAATATAAGAATGAGGTGACAACCTCGAATTGATTCGAACATAGGCGAATCTCCTGAGATGTCTTCCGAACTCCGGAATGATAAACTGGCGAGAGGCGAACGAGCAAAGAGAAAACTTCGAAGGAAAAGAATATGATTAACCCGAAAAACTTGAATTGAGTGCACCGGAAAAAGAAAGGGATGAAGAATGACAAACAAGACGAGAATTCACCGGTTGAAATAATTGAGGGAAGACTGAAGAGGCTCCACACGAATGGAATTGATTGTCGAAACAGACTCGGGCTCCGGGAAGAAAGAGGTGGGAGGCGGAAAACAAAGACAACTTGGAAGGAAACCGGCGAATATCTTGAAGAAAACACAGTTGAAATCATTGAGGAAAGAAAGCAAAGACTTACATACGAGTAGGATGGATACTCAATTACGGACTCGGTTCGAGAAGGAAAAGGGAGGGCGGGTGGGAAAAAGAAAAACAAGCGAGATTGAACTTGCAAAGATGAAGAGGCTCGAGTCGACTTGATGAGAAATGCACGGACAAAGAGGATGGACAACTCACGAAACTAACCACGTGATCCTAAAGAAAAATTTGAAGGGAAGAGGAGTAATTCAAAACACCTCGTCAAGATTCCTTACGAGGCGACGAAGGCGGAGGAGTAAAATAATTCCTACTCTCCGATATAACTAGACTCGAAAATAGTTTTCTTCTAGACTCAACAACGGCGAAACTACGATCAATCAAGGGGCTCCTAGGGTCGGTCGAGGCTCGATACCAACTTATCACGCCCAATATCGACCCTATCCAAAAGGAACTCAGCGGTCCCACCAAGGATAGACCCGCATATTGGGGCGCTTTTGCAAGGTGGATATCATTACATCAACATTACATAATAGTGGGGATACATACATAAGGCACAAATGCCACAAGAATACATCAACATCATATACAAGATCACCATCCGACTACGGATGAAACATAAACGAAGCTCAAGCGACATCCACCACCTGCTAGCCGGGCTGCCGACACTGGAACCTATCCCTGATCGAAGAAGAAGCACAAGAAGAACTCCAAAACAAGCAAGCATCGCT
Organism: Aegilops longissima; assembly: GCA_021605205.1. Lineage (NCBI taxonomy): Eukaryota > Viridiplantae > Streptophyta > Magnoliopsida > Poales > Poaceae > Aegilops > Aegilops longissima. The sequence continues at coordinate 43,685 of JAHIAM010000568.1, forward strand.
CTCGCGTCATGATCATCGCACAACCTGTAGCTGCAACTGTTGGTGTAATGTCTGTGAGCCACGAGGACTCAGCAATCCCATTACCATGGGTATCAAGACTAGCAAAGCTTCTTGGGTAAGGAAGAGATAAAGTGGTGAGGTTGCAGCGGCTAAGCATATATGGTGGCTAACATGCACATAAATGAGGCGAGAAGAGAAACAAAGGCGAGTCGTCAACTAGTAATGATCAAGAAGTGATCCTGAACTCCTACTTCGTCGAGACATAACCCAGAAACCGTGTTCACTTCGGACTCTGCCGAGAAGAGACCATCACGACTACCTGCAGCGGTTGATCGTTTTAATTGGATCGGTGTCAAGTTATCTATAACGGACATTAACAAATTCAATCTGCCACATAACGCTGGCATGGCTTTCTAAAGTTCAAACCCGGCGAAGTGTCCCAACAGCCCATGACAAGCTCTCGCGATCAACGAAGGATATTCCTTCTCCCGGGAAGACCGATCAGTCTCGGAATCCGGCTACAAGACATTTCGACAACAATAAAACAAGACCAGCAAGACCGCCCGATCGCCGACAATCCCGACAGGAGCTGCACATATCTCGTTCTTAGGGCAACACGGATGAGACAGACTCTGAGTAAAACCAAGCCTAGAGTTTCCCGTGGTGGCCCATGGCAACTCGGTTCGAACCAACACTTAGAAGCAGCGGCCCGGGGGCTAAATAAAGATGACCCTCGAGAAGCGACTCCCAAGGGAAAAGTGGGTGGTGGTGAGGCAAATGGTAAAACCAATGTTGGGCCTTCTTTGGAGAGTCTTATTCAAAGCGAACTGTCAAGGGGTCCCATAAATCACCCGACCGCGTTAGGGACGCAAAATCCAGGAACATAATACCGATATGATGGAAACTAGGGCGGCAAGAGTGGAACAAAACACCAGGCATAAGGCCGAGCCTTCCACCCTTTACCAAGTATATAGATGCGTTAATAATATAAGAGATATTGTGATATCCCAACATAACCCTGTCCACCATGGAGCAATCTTCAACTTCACTTGCAACTAGCAACACTGTAAGAGGGGCTGAGCAAAGCGGTAACATAGCCAAACAACGGTTTGCTAGGAAGGGTGACAAAGGTTAGAGGCTGACATGGCAATTTGGGATGGCTTAATAAATAGGTTATAGGTAGCGCAGCATAGCGATAGAACGAAGCAACTAGCATAGCAATGATAGTAGTGAGATCCAGGGTAGCGGTCATCTTGCCTGAAATCCATAAGGAAGAAGAACGAGTCCATGAAGTAAGACGAGCGGATGAAGCCGAACCAAGCGTGAGCGAGCGAATCCTCACGATCATAGCAAGCAGGAACTATCGAGAAAAGCACACAACATGGTAAACACACCACACATGAACAAGACATGATGCACAACAAGCATGATGCATGACAAATCTAGATGAGGCTACTCATGGCGAGAGATGATGCAAACAACAGCAACACATCAAAGCAAGTTTAAATGAGGCCGGGAACAACATATAACAATTCCGGTAAGTCCTCATATGCAAATTTCGAAATTGGTCCAGATCTGAATAAACCTTATGTTCAAGTTTTTAAACAGCAAGTTAAAATGCACCATGATGATCTACACGAAATTCTAGTCAAGTTACATATAAAGTTCATTAGATTCGGAGCTACGGCCTAGAAGATATGAGCAAAACAAGTTAAACATGGCATTGATGCAAAATGCATACAAACATCAAGCAAACACCTCAAAACAAGGATGCAACATGATAATATGAAACTACATGCAATTCTAAGCAAGTTTCATATAGAGCACACTCAAAAGCAGATAGCAGTTCAACACATACACTCTATACAAGTCATAGCAACAATCTGTCCAAAACAGCAACTAGGCATATTGCAAGCATCAAAACAACATGCTACAGGACCTCAACGTAATAACAAAAGGCATGGGCATGATGTACAGGTAAAGCATTACAAAACATGAACACTGAGCTATCTCCAGAAATCACTAGAACATGCTCAAAATGACATGGCAAGATTGCAAATAATAACAGTTTCAGACTAGCAGAAATAACATCAGCTTGCAATGTTTAGAGCTATCAAACAACATGCTACAGGAATTATCATGCAAACAAAGGCATGGCATGAACCTACTAAATGCATAGATCAAAAGTCCCTTACTGACCATAAGCCAAAAAGGATCAGAAGATATGATGGCACCCATGTAAACATGGCAAGTTATATTACAGATTCATACGTGGCAGGAACAACGATAAGTAGGCATGTTGGTGAGCTTGAACCACTCACCACACAGCAATAAATGGCATGGCAAGGAAACCAACAGTAAGAAGACATGTTTATGAAGCTAAGCATGGCAAGCAAAAGTTCATATAGTGCATGGATCACTAACGACAACCTTGGCAAAATTGAATAACATGTAAACAATCTGCCAGGAAACATTTTATAGCAAAAGTAGAGCTCGATTGACTCAAGCTATGGCACTCCATAATTTCAAACAAGGGCATGGATGGATAGAGAATAACCATATGTTCAAAAGATCCTTACTGAAGTATCTCAAAATAAGCATGGATCTCTCGGTAGCATCAAGCTTACATGGCATAAAAATATCTGTAGAACAGGGGCTGAAATCAGCAACATCATAAAGCCTAGTTTGCATGCTTGTGCTAGTCACCACAGAGATCACAAAAATACATGGCATACACCCCTATAAAGATGGCATGGCATAGTACAAAACACATGTAGGACTCAAGTTCATAGGGTGCACACATCAATCATGGCAAAAATGACAAATCACCAAGTTATACCGGTTTAATGATTAACATCACATAGCACTTTTACAGCGAAGATTCAGACATCAAGATGGACTCAAATGAACATGATGCAATGGAATGAATTGATGTACTCGTCGAGGCAAACAATTTGACATATTACGCGCTGAAAGCGGAGCAATATCAGAGAGTTATGGCATGATGAATATAGCATGATAATGTAAATATTTGGGGACTTAGATGAATTTCGACCTCGGGAAAAGTCAACTCGGTAGCGAGGATCGAGGATGGCTGCGGATCTGGCGAACCGCGGAATTGAGGAAGGCGGCGGCTTGCGAGGATGGTGGCGGCCGGCTCGTCGCGCGGATCGGTCGGCCCGACGGATCCAGCGATGGCAGCAAGTGTATGTGGCCTTGTGTGAGCGCGAGCGAAGCCTTGGCGGCCTTCGGTAACAACGAAGCGCGAAGGCAGCGGGCAGCGGCAGCGGCAGCAACGGCTGAAGCGGCAGCCTTGGAAGGCCTTGTGGCGCTTCAGCAGCGTGGCGTCCCGCAATGGCAGCAGCAGCGGATGGGCTGGCGGGCCCCTTTGAGCCAGCGAGCAGCATGACTGCGAGGGGCAGTGGAAGCCAGAGTGGCGTGCGGATTGGCGAGGCAGCGGCGGAGTTTCGTCCGGCAGCGGACATATCCGCCGGGAAAAAGGAGGCGGAGCTAGGGTTAGGAGTAGAATGATCCATGAATTCGGGGAGGGTGTTTATATAGGTAGAGGGCTAGGAGAGTCCAAATGAGGCCGCAGTTTTGACCCCTTGATCGTGATCGAGCGACCAAAAGCATGGAGGAGTTTGCTGGGTTTTGGGCCACATAGAAAGGGTGTTGGGCTGCAAAGAAAGGGCTTTCTGGTTACAGGTTAACCCTTGGAGTATCAAACGACCTCCAAATGACCGAAACTTGACAGGCGGTCTACGGTGGTATACCAAGGCCGCTTAGCAAGACTCGATCCATTCGAAACGTTTAACACCGCTCACGAAAAGAGGCAAAAAGGCGTAGGAGACATAGGAGTGCGGATTGCAAAAGCGGACAACGGGGAAAATGCTTTCGGATGCATGAGGCGAACATGTATGCAAATGCAATGCACATGGCGACATGATATGAAATGCGAGATGATGACATGGCAAAATGCAACACGCAAGCAAATGACATAGCAGCGGCGAATAAGCTGGAGGACACTGGCGCGTCGAATCAGGCGTTACAACACCCACGATCCGGGACTCCTCGATGGCACAACTTATAAATTGGCGGATGGAGTACTAGTTACGATGATGCATATAATTAAGCAAAGGGATCGCACATGTCGGTATTGGTGGAGCGAAATACAACAGCACAATAAATTAAGGACACGATGATGCGATCGCGATGGTGGTTCTGAAGGCAAGAAGAAAGATGGATCCACGAGCGTCGACCTCCTCCTACTCAACTTAGTGCGCCGGGCCACCGAGCCGGCGGCTAAAAGCGGCGACTTTGTGGCGGTCGAGGTGCTTCTCGAAAAAGCCAAACAAGGCTTCCGGCCGGTTGAGGAAAGCCAACGTCGTGGCGTCCTCACTGGCCTTGTAGATACCTATGTACATGATTTGCTCGTACGTGCGTGGATGTGTGGGTCGGCAATTCTTGCGGGGCAAAGCGCCTTCGGCGGCGCGACCTCAGTGGACATTCTTCATGGCGTCGGCGAGGCGATCGCGGGCCACGATGCTTGAAAGAGGTTCCGGCCATGGAGGCCCATTAGGGTGGCGAGCAATGAGGAGCCGGTAGCGGGCTGGAGGAATCTGGCGATGTCGTCGCGAGCTTCTTGAGGGCGGTGAACTTGTTGCTGGTGGAGCGATCATCTGGTCAAGCGAGAGTCGTGGTTGGCGTCGGCGGCGACCATCCACCGGTCGGTCTCCAACACCGTCTGGAGGCGATCCTCGGCGCCATGCATGACGAGCGTCGTGGACCATCTGGCGCAGCCGCTGGCGCTCAGCGCATCGCCGCCATGGAGTGCAGGTGAGCTCTTTTGCGCTTAGTGTAGGTGCTTAGGCAAATGCTTAGGTGCGTCGATGTGGTAGATGCATTGGAATGGAGGGGCGCCTTTATATGAGGGCAATGAGGGAAAACTGCGTTGCATTCACATCGTGCAGACTCTTTTCCCGGACCTCCTCCCATTACTTCCCGCATGCATTAATTGAAGGAGGATGCATTGGTCGTTCAACATATCGGGAACTGCTACTCCCTCCCTCGTATGCATTAAAGCCGTATCGGGAACTGTGCCGCCCGCTGCCAAATCGAATACTCCCTCCGACTAGGTGAGTATTAAGTCATCTTACGAAAACCAAATAGTAAACACATAGGCGTGGTGCATTAACTCTTACGTTGTTTCTTATTTTTTGACATAAATAGAGGAATGACTTGTATGCTTTTAATGACTTGAGACTATCAAACATGACATGCGTTGGTCGAGTTAGTTGCACAAGAACAAATACCACCACGTCACACTACGCATCTTATAGCAACACATCTAATGGCTATAAAAGATGAATGAGACCAAATTATATCTCATCTGGATGAGTTCTAGCAAAACTGTATTAATAATACTTAGGCTGGTCATAGTGGGGAGTAACTTAGACTAGTAACATGTATATGTTACTAGTCTATGTTACTACCTCTATAGTGCATAGTATTATAGATTAGGATCGCAGGTGGTCTCATTTATTGCCATGCATGACACATAGTAGCGTTGCATTTATTATGTTACGGTATCTACCTATGTTATTATAACCATCTTTCTCTTCTTTAATTGCCTGCCACATAAGCATGTTTGCGAGTCCCAAGTGCATGTTACTACTTATGTTACCCCCACTATGGCCAGCCTTAGTACTCCTGCGCCGTGTATCATATATTAGTATCATGTAGTATTTATTGCCATGTATGACACATAGTTCATGAGCGCTCTCTATATGTATCACCTTTTTTTTAATTTCAAGTTTTGCTCCATGGCGCAATCCATCGATACTACTCTGTACAAAAGTGGAGTATATACATTTTTAAAAGGCTAGAGGCGGGGCAGTCTAGCTCGGTCGGTTTCACGAGGCGAGGCCTTTGTGATTTGATGGCTCATTAATGCTGTCAAACCCGAATAATCTTGCGCCGCCCGCTGCCTTGGCGCCTCCATTAAACCCCTCCGTTAAACCCGCATGCAAACGAGAATCCTACTCGGCCACACATCCGTTCATGAGTGGGCGGGATTCGCGCAACAACGGCGAGCTCCTCCCGTCGCCCTCGGTTTAAATGAGGCGGGGCCGCCAACTCCTACCGTCCACCCTCTATTTACGAGGCCGAGGCGGACATCGAGGCAAGAATCGCACCCCGCCGCGCTCCCCATCTCCTCCTTCACCATTTTCTCCACTCATCCGATGGCTTCGATGAGCCGTTCTCGGCGTATTACCGGTGGGTGGCCCGCGAGCCCTCGGATCTGGCGAGGCGCTCGGTGCTTCACCAACCTAGCTTGGCCAGCGGGCGATTGCCGCCAAGCGGTAGCGTGGTTCAACAACTTCGCCGCTCTAGTTCAGCTCGATGAGGAGTGGCGAGTTGCTCCACGCCCGCGCGGTGGCGAAACGCGCGGTCTGGCGCCCGTCGCTGCCGCGTCGTGCCGCGCCACCGTGTCGTGGTGGCCGCACCTCTCGTGTCGTGGCGCGCCTCCGTGCCTGCGGTAGCGCCATGCGGCGAGCGAGCAATCGGGTGCGTGGAAGTGGCGAGTCGGTGGCCAGCTTTTCGTGTCGCCGCCATCATCGAGAGAAGTAGAACATGGGTGGCCGCCGCCACTTGGGACCCATGAAGGCCACCGCCCGGCGGCGACCAGTGATTCGGTGGTTTCTTTGCTGCCGTCTCTTAGAGGACCTTCGTCGACCCGCAAGTGTCTGGCGGACATGAGGAAGACAAAGGGATCGGCGGCCGTTTAGAACTAAAATAAGTCTAGATATATCCATTTCTAAGACTAGTATTTCGGACGGAGGGTATTAATTATACAAGAGGCGGATTGGCACCTCTTAGTTCATGTAAATGTAATGAAATCCATCATGTTTATATTAAGATCCGGCTTTTTATCGAAATCCTTCATGCTTATATAAAATCAGTCCGTGTTTGCAATTTCATTTGGTTGGTTAGAGTTGTAAAAATGTATGCATTTGGCGTTTGATGTAAATCCTCCAGCGGAAGGAAGCGGGAGGAAATTTATCGACTGCCGTTGGAGATGCTCTTTATGCTGGAAATAATAAGTGACATCAATCCATTTGAGTTAATTGCTGTATGATTGTCCCTCTATAGAAAGTTAATTGCATGTACAGTGTACGTGACTTGCGAGGGTGGCTACAACCGTCTGAGAAAGTTAAAAAGAAACAAGTCCATCCTTAATATTCTAAGTACTACTGTGGGTTCCACTATCGATCTGATGGCGAAAAAGTACATATTAAATAAGTAGAGTAATGTATAATATAAAAATCTAAAGTTAAAAGACAGAATTCGAACTCATGTCATCGCGTTGCGAGCATCTGGCGCTAACCAGCCCAGCCCTTTTTTGTTGTAGACCATGCTGGAGATATATCTCCATGTCTACTCTTATATATACTCCATTCGTTCCTAAGTATTTGTCTTTTTCAGATTTCAAATGGACTACCACATACGGATGTGTATGTAGACATATTTTAGAGTGTAGATTCACTCATTTTGCTACGTATGTCTTTTAGGAAGGGTCAGATTTGTCCTTGATTTATTTATGAGGTATCCGGATGGCCTTGCACGCCAAGAAAAGAGGTAACATCAAAATTATGGACTACTTTTTGAGTATGTTGGTAAGGTCTGGTCATAGTCACTTGTTGAAATCTCTAAGAAGACAAATACTCCCTCGTCGGAAATACTTGTCATCAAAATGGATAAAGGAAATGTATCTAGGCGTATTTTAGTTTTAGATACATCTCTTTTATCCATTTTGATGACAATATTCGACGGGAAAATAAACAGAGTTAGTGATGATGGTGTGTGTGCCATCCTGCAATATAGGCCGTCGGTTTATATCTAGCGGATAGGAAAGAAACTATGGCAATTTTGCAAAAATATACCCTACGTCTCTCACGTTCGCAAATAAGGCCTTCCCTCGTTCATCCTTTTCTCTCACAAGATAAACTACTCATACTAATGCATCTTGATGTTCCATACAGCATACGGGCAGCTAGCTAATTTCTTTTAAAATAGTTGCTGCGATAATTGGGTTGAAGTGATATATTTTATGTCTGCCCCAAATGATTTCAGATTCACTAGTAGTAACAAAGAAAAGGTTGCCTTGTAAATTAACAGATAACAGGGTGAAAACTATCACATGAGGCCGGTAAAAACAAGGCACAACTGGTTCAGCGTCATCGTCACTACTGGTTGTCTTGTGTGAGAAGTCTACATATCGAGGGGCTATCGGTGAGCACCAAGACACAATGTTTGAGAGAAACCAATTGACAGATTATGATCAAATTGAGTTGTCACCCTTCTGCTGTCATTGTTGGGGGGAGAGAGAAAGGCGTGTCGAGAGTGTCTTGCAGTAGGCATAGAGGCACAACTAAGCGAGTGTGTGTGTTTGTGTGTGTGTGTGTTTGAAAGAGGTAGCTAGATTATTATCAAGATAGATGTGCCACCCTACTCCTTGAGTGCTTGGGGTAGTGTGTGTGTGTATGTTTGAGAGAGAATCCGGTCGATAGATTAGTATCAAGATCGGTGTCACCCTACTCCTTGGTGCGGGGTAGTGTGTGTGTGTGTGTGTGTGTGTGTGTGTGTGTTTGAGAGAAGCGGTCGATAGATTAGTATCAAGATCGGTGTCACCCTACTCCTTGGTGCTTGGGGTAGTGTGTGTGTGTGTATGTTTGAGAGAGAAGCGGTCGATAGATTAGTATCAAGATCGGGTGTCACCCTACTCCCCGGTGTTGGGAAGTGTGGGTGTGTGTGCATGTGGGGGGGGCGGTGACACTCACATATCTCTACTCTTATAAAAAACAGAGTTGGTGATGATGGTGTTCCTGCCATCCTGCAATATAGGCCATCCGATTTATATCGACGGACATGAAGGAAAATATGGCAATTTTGCAAAAGATACCCACCCCTCTCGCATTTGCAAATAAGGCATTCCCTCGTCCATCCTTTTATCCCACAAGATAAACTTCTCATACAAATGCATCTTGATGTTCCGTACAGCATGGGCATCTTGCTAGTAGGGAGAAGGAGTTTGTGTGACACATATCTAGCTATATTAAGGGATAGGTAGATAGCATATGTGTGAGAGACATTATTATACTTTGAGACATTAGTTCTTTGTGGGTGGGCAGAAGTAAAGGGGTGGGCGTGTTAGACATAGAGGCGTGTGTGTTTACGTGTGAGAGACTTGTGGGGCCGGGGTAGAAAGGCGAATTTAACCACGGCGGAGGAGAGAAATACATGAAGTCTTGCGTGTGTGATTCCGATGCCCACAGGGAAATGAGATATGTATGCGTGTCAGAGAGATTGCACAATTAATTCACGTATCACTATCTAGCGATCGTGGACGTGCATCGCTTGAACATAAGTCAATATCTACTTCGTATAGTGGCCAAAGGTACAATATTGATTCAACGCTATAAAGATTGGATACTCACATATCACATTTTTTTCTATTTAAATAAACCTTTTCAGTTGTGCATGCCAAAGTTACAGTGATGTTTCTTCAAACAACCAATGTAGCTATCATGTACATGCACCATTTTTACTCTTGCATTCAAATTCATTAGTCTTGGATGATTTAAGTTTCTATTTTGAAGTAATATATGTAATATTCATATATGAATTCAGCAATGCATAATTTATGAAATGAAGGCTATGTAATCATATGAGGTAACACTTTTAAGTACCTAACTACAATATCCATTTCTTTTTGTGCGCCTCTACACTAACACGTCAATGCATTATGTTTAAAGTAAATAACCAATGACACTAAGTTATTAACTCTGTGGCGTGCCCGTGTACACGATCTAGCATGACCTTCCGCTATACGGTCCAAAATTAGTTGAAGCTGGATCTGAGCGATCCATGATGACAAAATCTCCGCCTCCTTCTAAAATTTCCGCCACCTTAGTCTTTAGCATCACGAAATCCCCTTTTGTCCTTGGTCCACGGAGACCAACAGATTACAATACCGCCCTCATCTACATGATAGGTCAAGGCTGCTTTAGTAACTTCGGTTCCCCCACTACGGCACCCCATTTCCTCTCCCCTCCATAAAAAGCGACTAACTCCACAGCACAGAGCATCTTACATCCGCCGTCCGTGCTTCATTGCCCTTTCTCCCTCCCCTCTGAAACCCTAGGCTGCTCATCCACGGCGTACCATAGCCCATTCACTTGCCAGTGGCGTCCACCTCACGGATCTGTGCGGCGCATCTACCCCTCCACCTCCCCTAGAAACAAGTAGACTGCTCATCCACCTTTGTACCACAGCCCATTTAGAGCCGGCCTTGTCCACGGCGCGGATCTGCCCATTGGTACTCTCGTCAACGCCAGCGCATCTGCAGCGGCTCATTCGTACTCCCCATCGGAGGCAGCCGTCCACACCCCAGGCCGCCCACAGCGCCCCGTCGGCGGCCTCTGATCCTCTTCGCCGACACCTTCCTCAACCCCTACGGGCAGCCGCCGACACCTTCCTCAACCCTCTTTGGGCCGCCCGGCGACACCATCGTCAACCCTACGGAGTAGCTTCTCCTATACCATTCTCAACCCTACCAGGGCCGCTTTGCCAACTCACAAGTCCACGGCCTCGAGATCCGCTTCCTCGCACCCTCATCCAACCTACCGGAGCACTTATGGCGCCCGTCCACGGCCGCAGAATCCGCATCGTCGACACCACCCTTAACCCAAACAGGAGGAGCCGGCGCCCGTCCACGGCGGCGGATCGCATCATCGACACCATCCTTAACCCAACCACGGGCAACCGGCGCCCGTCCACGGCGCGAGATCCGCGTCGCCGACACCATCCTTAACCCAACCACGGGCTTCACCTCGCCCTCGTCCACAGCCACAGATCCGCTTTGCCCACACCGTAGTCCACCCTGCCGAAGCCGCTCCACAAACACCCTACTCGGCGGTTCTAGATCTCCTTACCGTACCCGACAGCCGGTAGTAGCGTCATCACCCTCGGCGTTTCTAACCTGATTCCCACCGTGCGGGAGATGCCAAGCACCGCCACGGCCTAGGTACTTGTCACCTTTAAACCCGTCCAGCATCACTGCCGATGTACTTCAAATATACTAACGATCATTTGTTACCTATTATGCGGTGGCAAAAACTACAAGGGCGATGTTTCTTACGGACCTAACAACTTGGCCAACCAAGATCTTGGTGAGGCATTGCTATGATCTTGTAAGTCGTCTCCCTCTCTTGTATTGTTACTGTGCTGCCGGCGTGCTTTGCTAGGATTTTCGACCAGTAATCCCTTTGTGCGGAACAATGATTTCTACTCTTGGCTGCTAAATTACTAAATTAGATATGTAGATGTCATACATGATACTACCACGTACCTCCGTTCCTAAATATAAGTCTTTCTAGAGATTCCACTATAGGCAACATACGAACAAAAGAGTGAATATACACTCGAAAATGCATCTATATACATCTGTATGTGGTCCATCTGGAATCTCTACAAAGACATATATTTAGAAGCGAAGCGATACATTACACAAAATCGTAGGTGGCATGTTGGAATTCGATTGCACTACATTAGGCTCCCTTAATTAGAGTGCACCTAGTCTAGCATCTGAGTCATGGCTAGTTTATGATGCACACAATCGTTAATTGGTGGTTTAAATATGCATAAGGATATGCAATGTAGTATCATGTAGAGATGTCTGAAATTAGCCGTGTCAACTTGCAACTAGGGTTACACAATGAAAAATACAAGATGTATGTGGCAATTTCATGGAACATCATAAAAAAAGGAGAGGCAGCGGTGAGCCTATCGATGTGCTATAGTGCGTCACTCCTCCATTGCAATCATCGTGACATGTTATTTGTATGCCAGTTCTATTAGCCAAGTTTCTTAGGGGCGGTTATTACGAGTTATCCTAAGAAAATAAGCACAATGAATATAAGCTCGATGTAATAAGCCAACCAGTTCTTTTCATTGCGTTTTCAGCTTATCTTTGGTATGATCGATTGGAAAGTCTAGATTGCACTATATATTTTTCATTTTGCTGCCCATATGGAAATTAATTTGACTTGCAAACATCACAAATTGAACCCAGTGCAGTAATTAATATGATAGGAAAACAGACCATCACTATTTGCTCAAAATGCAAATACAAAGATACCATCTACTTGGCACAATCTACTTTGGTCAATGTTTTCCATAGAGATCCCATTGCCTAATTTAAATGAAGAACGCATGACCCACATTTAAATGAAGAACAATTATTTATTGAAATTCGATGGTCCAAGTGGCTGGTTATTATCATATAGCAGCACCACTGAAAGCATCATATAGCAGCAGCACTCATAGCAACTCATCATCAGACAATGACGATCGCAATTCATCATATACCAGCTGACAGCTCATAGCAATTCATCATATAGCAGCAGCGAGGAACAACTCATAGCAATTCATCATATAGCACCAGCGAGGAGCAGCTCATAGCAATTCATCATATAGCAGCGGCAGGAACAACTCATAGCAATTCATCATATAGCACCGGCGAGGAGCAGCTCATAGCAATTCATCATATAGCGGCGAGGGCACTTGTAGCAACTCATCATATAGCAGCAGCAGCGGCTCATAGCAATTCATCATATAGCAGCAGCAGCTCATAGCAACTCATCATCTGGCACAACGACTCATAGCAATTCATCATATAGCAGCGGCGAGGCAGCTCATAGCAATGCATCATATAGCGGCGAAGCAGCTCATAGCAATTCATCGTATAGTGGATCAGAATGAAAATTTGGCAAAAATCGGAGAGATCCTCACCTTGTTGGATGAGCTCATCCTTCAACAACACCTCAAGGCCATGGCACAGGAGGAGGAGGAATAAGCTGCCTATACGCATGATGTGGCATCAACCGTGGTTGTGCGGCGCCCGCGGGAGTAGTCGTTGGACGAACCACGAGTGGAGCAGCTGCTAGAGACCATGAGAATGAGGCGGCGCTAGAGGAGGACCAGCCGGGGAGATTTGCCCCTACCCCGGCCATGTAGCCTAGCTGGACATAGCATCGTCGAGACCGGGCGGATGGGACCCGATGGCGATGGCTGTTGGAGGAACCCTAGTGTTGCGGCGGGGATCGAGTAGAGGAAAGGGAGAGGAGATGCAAGCGGGCAGGGCAATGAATGCTTGCGTGTTTGTTTTTACTTGAGGTCGAGGTGTGATCTGAGCGTCAGCAGATTGCATTTGAGTGTAATATTAGGCGGAACAACGAGTCATTTCACTATTCCCCTTCCTTCAATTTTTAGTGAGGTTCTACAAACACCCCCCTCAAAAGCGAAATTAGTTAAGCCCAAGCCCATAACTCAAAAATGACTTCTTTACATCTTTTATGGCTTATTTTGACAATATGCCACGAAAAGCGGAATCGGCGGCCCTTAACCTGCAATTCAATTGTGTGTGCAATGATGAATCACTCCTGCCTGCTATATGTACATTTAGGCATCATCATACATGGCATAACCTAATACATATGCATTCCATTGTAGAATCTGGAATATGCAATGTTTATGTTAGTTCATCGTTGCACATGATGTTTAAATGCCCTTAAATCTGGTCGATCAAGTGATGGTCTTTAAGCCTCCTTCTTTGCTTCTTTTCTTGATATGTAGATTTGCTCACACATCATTCAATTGCTTGTTTGCATCGACCAGCCATACTAGGACTGTTTGCTTTGATTACTTGCTGTTCTTGACCTAACACTCTATGAGCTTGTCAGCGATTTAAACACTAAGGGCTGCTATAGTGGGGCCTTGTCTAACTCATAGGTGACATAAAGGTTTGGCTGTACACTCTGATAGGCTCTCCAAGAGTACTGGAGATCCAGTTCGAAGGCATGCCTAGTTTTTACATAGTCTGAGACATAGTAAATGCTCATTTCATTGTGTGCAAGTGCAAGAGATGCGGCATGTTTCATTATGTGGTGTTGTTTTGTTATAATCTCATCCTTTTGTGTTCTGATTTGGAAAGTATGCATATTTATCTTCAAGGAGGCGAGTAACTAGTTTGTGTCACCTTGCGGAGGGGTGCAATGAAGATAAGATTGAGGATTTCCAAGTACAAGATGTTAGGAAGGAGCCTAAGAGAAGTAGGAGCTGCTGTTGAGCCTCTTCAACCTGCTAAGGTAAGTCCTTGTATGCAACTCAGCAGTTCAATTCCTTGTTTGTTTCATGCATAGTTAATTTTCTCTTTTCAATTGCTTTATTTGTCCTCGATTAATGAGATGCCCAAATAACCATGCTTGATGTTTGGTACTTGTATCACTATTAGTTGACATAATTAAAGGCCTTACCATTTAATTACTGCTGCGAAGTGTGCTGAAGCTTTGAAGTCTATTAACCAACTATCATTGCATGAGGCTCACAATCTAGTTTATACTCGCTAATGATTGCATAGTTTTGCCTGCTGTAGTATGTTTGTATGAAACCCTCTCTTGTTCATTATTCTCCTAAGACTTTAATTGTAGTGCAGAATGGCCAACTGCTTGCTTACTTATCATAGCGTGCTGTCTAAATTTGTAACTTATGCATGTTTCGATTGGGCTAACATCATGCTCCTCTTGTGAGCTAAGAGGATTTATGTATCAGGCTGCACGGACTATCTTTTTATAATTTTAAAATATCACTGCTTATGCTTCATGACGTGTAACATTTTTTGTGTGAAAGTGGCGTGTAACATTATTGTTAGTCCTGTTTTGCCATGTAGTACAAAATAGTGTCTTGTTAAGCTTCATTGTTGTAACTATATTTTGCCCTAGTCATGTGTACTTACGAAACATTTCAGGATGAAGTGACATCAACACAACAATCTGCGGCGATGCGGCATGGCCGTTACCGAATGATTATGAATTGGCATTGGAATGTCTGATGTTCTCGAGCATCAACTAGAGGTGGCAAGACAACATGTACATGATTGTCAGCGTATAATCAACAAGTTGAGGCTGGACATGCAGGTATTAGATCAG
The DNA here is from genome assembly GCA_021605205.1 of Aegilops longissima. Taxonomy (NCBI): domain Eukaryota; kingdom Viridiplantae; phylum Streptophyta; class Magnoliopsida; order Poales; family Poaceae; genus Aegilops; species Aegilops longissima. The sequence continues at coordinate 58,732 of JAHIAM010000568.1, forward strand.
GAGCCAAAAAATGAAACAAGACAGAGGTAACCATGATGGAATTGGATATTTTGCGGACTGAAATTTGTGCTATCTGAATCGGCCAATCCTATTTTACGAAGAGATTATAGTTCAAATGGAGTTAAGTTGATCTTGGCGTCCATGATGTATGAGCTGTATTTGCCCAGTGTATGTAATTTGCTGTTTGTGTATGCTTTATTATCACATGCGAACCATAATGCCTAGTGGGTATAATGGCTGTAATTTCTTTATTGTATAGTGTAGGATTATTCTACCTTTCTATGTCTTGATCTCTTTGTTGTATAGTGTATGCTTTTAGAGGTGATAGTATTGAGTAGGATAATTCTTTGAATATGCTATATCGTTCAAGCGAGGGCCAACTTCATGACCATGGCCCTTCACGGGCGTCGGCATGGACCTTCGTCTCATAGGATCCATGGGCCTTCTCGTCTCGTAGGATCCATGGGCCTTCTCGTCTCGTAGGATCCATGGGCCTTCTACATGTCGTGAGGATCCATGGGCGCCGACTCATTATGGGTCTTATGCGGGCCTTTAATGGGCGTAGGCAGACCTATAATGGAAATAAATGCGTTTATGGGCTGACCATAACGGGCCATTAATAGTCCGTGTTGGTGATGCTATGAAAATGGCCCACAGGACTAAGGACCACAAGCGGGCGGTATAACGACAGGCTAAATTTGGCCCTAAGCGAAAATAGCGATGTGGGCCGTAAGTAACGAATCTTGCAAATGAGCCCAGAATAAATGGGCCCTCGAGAAGGCGAAAGTTAACTTGGGCTGAAGCGGCATTAATGGAATAACGGCCCTTTAATGGGTATAAAGTGTTACTTTGTTCATTACGGGCGATTTCACATGAGCGTTAATGGGTGTAAAGTAATACACTATTCATTACGGGCGATTTCGGCATGGGCGCTAATGGGCAAAAGTTACAAAGGGCCTCATATGGGCGAAAAGATGTCATGGGCCATACATGGGCGAAGTAACAGTGGAATCATATTGGATGGCCGGATAGCGCTCTTGGGCCTAATTCGCATAAGAATGCAGGCCTTGGGTTAGCGAGGTTGTAAATGGGCTATATGCTAACGGGCCGTTAACGAACTTTCCATGGGCCAGCCTTGACTTTTGACCGAAGTCAAGCGGGCGACCTTTTTCGGGAATGGGCCACTATTGGGCGTGCCCGTGTCGGCGTATCATAGGTGCCTTACATCTGGTGAGTGGATGACATCTGTCCCAATGATGAGCCGACCGTGTTTCCTCCAACCAATGATGATTTTACCGTGGAAAATCCCCATTGGTCGGGGCTTTGATAACGGGTTATCGGATCAAAACCCGACCCGATAGCAACGGCATTCCGTTACGGTGGATGCCACATGTCGGTCACCCTTGATGAAAGCACTTACGTGTTGCGCGATTTATCGTCATGGAAGTGGACACTTCGTGATGATAATTTTGGTAATGTCATGGAACACTTCTCTGACGGCACATGTATGACTATCTTGATTACATCATAAATTTGTCATGGATGTACATGCATGACAGAAAACATGACCTACTGAGAAAAACACGTATCATCACGGAAGTGTATTTTTTGTAGTGTTTGGCGCGCGTGCAGTTGCTCCTCGACTTCCCTCTTGTTGTGGAAAAGCTCGACAAGTGGAGAGCCACCATCCGGAGCCTTGTAGGTGTCAGCGTTGCAGGAGCAGGGGTCCCAGACTTGCACTGCTGATGCTGGCGTGGCTCAAGGAGGCCTAGGGCGGCCCATCTTCATCAGCATAAGCTCAAGACCCTCGCGAGGGCCCGGCCTCATGAGGCGGGCGATGAGAGCTTCCTCGAGGCAGCCTCGTCGGTGGCTCATGAGGCGGAGAGTTCAAGCGCGGGTACCTCGCGAGGTGCCCATGGCCATAACCATGACGACCAAGGCGCCAGCCCAGCGGTATCCTCCTTTCCTCTTTGGTGCAAAGGGAGCAAGCGCATGGCGAGAAGCATCAAGCAAAGGCATCCGTTTGAACAACAAGACCAAGACCAATAGCAGTGGAAGGAGTCATCGTGGAGCCCAAGCGGGCGTCATCACGAGCCTTTGGCGGCGAGGACCAACTTTAGTCGGGATAAGTGTACCGCTGTTCCCCTTCAAAATGGCCAATTGTTGGCGCCCTTCCCGCTCAATATTTGGGAAGAGGCCGGGGCCTTCGCCTATAACTAGGACTAGCCACCCACAAGGTAGGAGGGGCGAACATTGGAAAGATAGCAAGAGAACAAGCGAGAGATAGAGAGGCGGTGAACACCACCTAGCAGTTCATCACACCCGCCAAAAAACAGGACCCTCGAGGCTGTTCTTCCTTGTCTTGTTCCTCATCAGCCCAGAGGCAATCCACCACACCACAAACTAGAGTGAGGGTATTACACCACAATGGTGGCCCGAACTAGTATAAATCTTGTGTCTCTTGTCTTTGTTCGTTAGTAGTTTAGGTCCCTGCGATTGGCGAGTGCGAGGCGGTGGAAGGTTGGATCTCCGCGCGCACCCGGTGTTGAACCTCAAGGGTCTGCGGAACCCGAAACCCGACATTTAGCGCGCCCGGTAAGTGCTTGCGGAATCTGCTTCGTCGCCTCGTTCTTCCACGACCACATAACCATATCGGCGCCCGTCCGGGTCAGCAGCCTTGAACCGCCCTCGCCTCCCATATGCCCGAGCGGCTCCGTCGTGGGCGCCCTCGTCGTTCCCGTCACTGCCCGTCAGCGCCGCCCGGCCCGGCGAAGCAGACAGGCATCGCCCTGCACTCCTCGGTGACCCGGGGAGAGCCGCGCAGCTTCCTCGTCACCCGTCCCGTCGCGCCGGTTCCTCCGGTCGTCGCAGCCCTCTGGCGGCTCGCGGCGCCGCCTTCCGGCCGCCATGTCAAGGCATTCGTCCGCGGGTCGGCGCCGCCTCCTGCAGCGAGGGGCTCCCTCGGGCGGACGGAGCCGCCGGCCGGGCTGACCTTCGACTCTTGGGACCACCCACCTTCGGCGGCTCGGGTGCGCTCCCCATGCTCTGCCGCCCACCATATGGCAGGTTGCCGTCACGGGACCCTCATCGGCCCGGCGCCCGACCTCCGCGTACTCTCGATCGAGGCCTTCAACCTCCTCTGCATACCGAGGGGCGGTGCAGCCTGGCGGCCTTTTCGGCGTGGGAGGAGGTCATCCAGCTCCTTCAGGAAAATCCGGCTTCGGTGACCTTGGCACCTCGACAACTTCCGCGGAATTGGTGGACCGACATTGCCCCCATCGGCCTCCCCTACATTGCCATCCTAGGCTATCCGGCATTGGCCAAATTCATGGCGCAACCCACCGAGGTACAACCTCATGAAGATGCCGGGGCAGCGGCGTCCTCACCATACACAGAGACACGAAGGTGGCTACGAAACACTCGGGCTGCGCCCTCAAGAAAAGCGGCATGGCGCAGCCCGCCGTGTGAAGCCCTCAAGCCCAAAGGGGCTGCGCTGACCAAGAAAGAAGAAGTTGTTCACTCAAGACAAAGGCGGAGACCAAGAAGATACTGTCGGCGAGGGCGGGTCCTAAGCGCCACCTTCACCATAGGTGCAAACCTCTAGCCGAGCAGGAAGAAGCCTGGTCAAGTTCTGCGTGCGACCAAGAAGGTGTTAAGCAGGAGCCCGATCAGCTAGCGAGGATCCCGCAGGGCATAATCGAACACCACCTCAGCGTGTGCTAGCGTGCGTTACGTGAAGTAGAAGCGAGAAGGCAGAAAAGCAGGCCTTCATCGTCCAAGAGACCCATAAGCTAGAAGCCGCGGGGTTATTAGCAGTCGATACCCAAATTGGCTGGCCAACCCCATGGTGGTGCGAAAAAGGGAGAAAGCGGCGCATGTGTGTCGACTTCACCAACCTCAACAAAGCATGCCGCGAGATCCGTTCCGCTCCCTCGCATCGACCGGATCGTCGATTCCACGCCGAGTGTGACTGTTATGCTTCTTGGGCGCCTTTTCCGGGTATCATCAGATCAAGATGGCGGTGGAAGATGTGGAAAAACTGACCTTCTTAACCCGTGTGGAGTGTCTTTGCTATACATGCATGCCATTAGGGGCTGCGCAGCAGAGGCAACCTTCTAGCGGCTCATGCACATCTCCTTGGGCCCGCAGCTCGGGAAGAATGTGGAGGCTTCGTCGGCGACATCGTGGTGAAATCTCGCGAGGCCAAGACCTTGATACAAGACCAGGAAGAAACCTTCACGAGCCTCAGCAGTGAGCACTGCAGCTCAACCGGAGAAGTGTGTGTTTGGAGTTCCCTCGGGCAAACTCACAGGTTTCCTCGTGTCCCACGAGGCATCAAGGCCAACCACGAAAGGTCAAGGCGATTGAAGACATGAGGCCACCAAAGACCCTCAAGGAAATGCGAGAAGCTCACGCAGGCGCGTGCAGCTGGGCGTTCATCTCCCGATTGGGGGGCGGAGCTGCCTTTCTTCGGTGATGAAGAAAAAGGGCCCTTGAATGGTGAAGAGGCGACAAAGTGTTCCAAGACCTCAAGAGGTACTGACCAGCCCTCCGATGATGGTGGCCCCAGCATAAGGCCCTTGGTACTCTACCTGCGCCGCCACTCCCTACTCCGCTAAGCGCAGCTACGGTGGCGATTAGGGAGGCGTCGAGCCAAGACCCAGCGGCCACCCGAGCTAAGGCAAGACCGAATCGAAGGAACTAGCGAAGCGAGCACCGCAATGGCGGAAGATCAGCCGTCCTGGAGAGCGCACCAAAGGCGAGGCCCCCATCCAAGCACCCGGCTTCGGGAGGCGCCGTCGCCTCGGGAGGCACCAACTTCCGGAAGATGCCACCAGCACGGCGCCCCTAACCTCGTCGAGCACCGGTGTGCCGTCGGCACCGTGTTCACGGATGCGAGCCGCGATACCCATGCGCGATGACTCCTCCTCCGCTGTTGGTGGCCGCGCAAGCTATGGCACTACTTCGGGGTCATCAATCAAGGTTGTCTCGGCATACCCCACGGAGAGGTGCTCGAGGAGCCCCAACTTCGGCGGAAGGGTCGCGCGAGTGGAACATTGAGCTGCAAGCATTCAGCTCGAGTTCAGCACAACTAGAGTCATCAAGGGGGCGTGACAGATTTCATGGCGAATGGGCCGAAGCACCGAGCCTCGGGGCGGCGAGATCGGTCCCTCTCCCGAAGCGAAGCGCGGAAGGATGGGTCATGTGCTTGACCGGGCGTTCTCGGGACAGGAAGCTGGGGCTGGGCGGTGCTCATATCTCCCTTCGAGGACAAGCTCTACTATGCGTGTAGCTCTGTTTCGGCATGGAGAAGGTCTCCAACAATATAGCGAATACTAGGGGGTGATAAGCGGAGTGCTGAAGGCTGCCGCTGCCACAGGGGTGGCGCCTTACCATCGAGGCGATTCGCAGCTCCTCGTCAATTTATCCAACAAGTGTTACGAGCCAAGAGATGAACACATGGAGGCCTACCTTGCGGAGGTCCAGGGATGGAGAAACAGTTACAGGGGGTTGGAGCTGCAGCCACGTGCCCATGGCACCAATCAAGAGGCCGACAACATCGCCAAGCGAGCCTCGAGGAGGTTACCCGAGGCCGGGTGTCTTTGAGAGCGGCTCTTCAAGCCCTCAGCCTGCCGCCGTTATCAAGCACAGCACAGCCTCGGGAGGAGCTCCTCGGCCACCTGCCTCGGGGCCCGGCTGTGGCCCGGCCTCGAGAACACTTTGCTCCTAACGATGGAATCTCAAGAGGAGTGCTGGATCGGCGGAGTTACTTAGCGTGGGACTTTCTTGGGAGAAGGAGGAGGAGGCGAGGCGTGTGGTGTGGCAAGCCACGGCATACAACATCATGGATGGAGAGCTCTCTAGGAAGCGACCGAGCAGCGTATCCTGCGCTGCATTACCACGGAGCAGGGGGAAGCAAGCTGGCTGGCAGATATACATGGCGGAGATTGTGGGCACCATTCATCGTCCACGAGACCCTCGTCGGCAAAGGCGTTCATAGCGGTTTCTATTGGCCCACCATGCTCAATGGCGCTCTCGAACTTCGTGAAGGCTTGCGGCGTGCCAATTCCATGCCAAGCGAGATCCACCGGCCGGCGGGAGGTCGCAAACCATCCCCTCACTTGGCCATTCGCGGTCGAGGGCTGGACATTACAGGCCCTTTTCCTCGGGCGCGGAAGAACTATTTCTACCTCTCGTCGCCGTGGACAAATTCACCAAGTGGGCGAAGTCGAGGCCGTCGCGCCATCGGCTGGTTCTGCGGTCAAGTTCATCAAGGGCATCGTGAGCGGTTGGTGCGAACCGCACCATCACCGACAACGGTTTGAAGTTCACGGTAACCTTTTAAAGCGTCTGCGCTAACCTTGGGGCGCAGATATGCTCGCGCCGGTGGCGCACCCGCAGCAGCAGCCGGCCAAGCGGGCCCGCGAGAGGTCTGACGAGGCCTCAAGACCGGGGCGTTCAAGAAAAGCTGGAAGCTGCTGCGAGGGCTGGTATAGCGAGCTTCCGTCCGTGTTGTGGTCCATCCACACAACCGCAACCAAGCCAGCCCAGGAGACCCCTTCTTCTGGTCTCTGAAGGCGGGCGGTCCTCCCTCCACGAGTCAGCGTCGATCCGCCTTGAGTCTGGCGTTCGATGAAGCGCTGCGGGGCGACATCACGAGGGGCGGCCCTCGTCTTTGGGGAAGGCGCCGTCGAGCAGCATGGCAGCGGCAAGATTACCAGCGAGCACTCCGGCGATACCTTTGCCCGCAACATCCGCCCCAGAACTCTCGGTAGGGGACCTCGTCTTGCTTGGGTCCTCTCGGGGAGGGATTGCATAGCTCTCTCCCATGTGGGAGGGCCCGTTCAAGGTGTTCATGTTTCGGGCCTGGCTCCGTGCGCTTGGAGACTCAAGAGGAGTACCTATCTGAGCGTGTGGAACATCCGGCACCTCAGGAGGTTTACCCTAAAAAGGCCAGTGCTGTGAAGAAAGCGAATGCTGTGAAGCTCATTCTTTTTGGAAAAGCGCGGTGCACTGTGAAGAAAGCGAATGCTGTGAAGCTCATTCTTTTTGGAAAAGGCCCGGTGCATGAAGAAGGCGAATGCTGTGAAGCTCATTCTTTTGGAAAGGCCCGATGCTGTGAAGAAAGCGAATGCTGTGAAGCTCATTCTTTTTGGAAAGGCCGGTGCACGTGAAAGCGAATGCTGTGAAGCTCACTCTTTTGGAAAGGCCCCATGCCTATGAAGAAGCGAATGCTGTCAAGCTCATTCTTTTTGGAAAAGGCCCGGAGCACATGTGAAGAAAGCTGACGCACAATGAAAATGTCTCGCTTCTGGAAGGGCCGGAGCCGTGAAAGAGGGAATAGCCCGTGAAGCTTGCTTCCAGGAAGAAAGGCCGGAGCCTGTGAAGAAGGCCAATGCCTGTGAAGCTCGCCGCCCGTGACACTCTCACGTAATAATGAGTTGGGGCTGTACACGCCCCGGAGTCTCAGGGCTGCCGGCCTCAGGCCCTGTGTAACACCCCGGATGTAACTTTCCATATTTGTAATTCCAACTCTTGCCATTTTCGGCTATGTGCTATGGTATTCCCTCCGTGGTTGGGTTTTGTTTTTCGTTTTGCATTTTGTTCATGTCATGCTTCTCTTATCATGTCATCATGTGCATCTCATTTGCATACGTGTTCGTCTCATGCATCCGAGCATTTTCCCCGTTGTCCATTTTACAATCCGACACTCCTACATGCACGGCGCACCCTCTTGTCTATTTTTCGTGGCGGGTGTTAGCGTTCTCGGAATGGACGAGGCTTGCCAAGTGGCCTTGGTACACCACGGTGAACCACTGTCAAGTTTCGTGCTATTTGGAGGTCGTTTGATACTCAACAGTTAACAGGGTAACATGAAGGCCTCTTGTGTTGCAGCCCAACACCCCTTCAAAACAGCCCAATAACCCATCTAAGTCACTTCCATGCTCTCCTCGTCGGATCACGATCGTGTGGTGAAAACTACACTCCATTTGGAGCCTCCTAGCTCCCTCTACCTATAAAACACCCTCCTCCGAAATTTGGTCATTCCACCTAACCCTAGCAGATTCGTCCCGCCACGGACCGTCCAAGCCACAGCGGACACGTCCAAGATCGCCCGCCGCCGCCACGTGCCGGCGCCGCCATGCGTGCGGCGCGCCGCCGCCCGCGCCATCGGCCGCGCGAGCCCGGGAAGCCCTCGGCCGGTCGCCGCCGCCCGCTCCTTCGGCGCCTCCATCGCCCTGCCGCCCGATTCGCCTCCTCCGCCCGAGCGGGCCATCGCCGCCGCCTCCGCTCCGCCGCCGACCTCGCCGCGCGCCTCCGCCTCATGCGCCGTCGCCCGCCGGATCCGGCGGGACGAACGGATCGCGCCCCCAACCCTCGCCGGCCTCTTCTCCTTCCCGGCGACCAACCGGCGAGAATCCGGCGAACCTCGATCCAGCGTGCTCGAGGAACCCTAGATCTGAAATTTGGAGGTTGATATTTTCTCTAAGTCCCGTAATTATTGCATTTACATTACCTTTGTTCATCGCGCCATAACTTTGAACTCGTGGCTCCATTTTGGGAGTATAGCATACCGAATTGTTAAATGCGGCGATTAAATCATTTCATCTCATTGCATCATTTTCATTTGAGCTCATCTTGATGCCGAAATGCTGTTGGAACATGGCTATGTGATGTTAGTTTCAGATTCTTATCGAACTTGCACTTTTGTCATTTTGCGAGATTGATGTGTGCACCCTATGAACTTGAGTCCTACATGTGTTTTGTAATATGCCATGCCATCTTTACAGGGTGTATGCCATGTATTTTGTGATCTTTGTGGTGACTATTACAAGCATGCAAACTAGGCCGTGATGTTGCTGATTTCAGCCCTGTTACCTTTGTTATTTTATGCCATGTAATATTGATGCTCTGAGAGATCCATGCATATTTTGATACTTGATGAGGATGTTTTGAACATATGGTTATGCTCTATCCATATATGCCCTTGTTTGCAATTATGGACTGACATAGCTTGATTCAATCGAGCTCTACTTTTGCTATAAAATGTTTCTGGCAGATTGTTTACATGTTATTGATTTTGCCAAGGTTGTTGTAGTCGATCCTTGAATGCTATGATCTTGTTCTTGCCATGTTTAGTTTCATAAACATGTATTCTTGCTAGTGATATGCTTGTATTGTCATGCAATGACTTGTAGTGATTGAATCGAGCTTCATAAAGATGCCTTCATGATCTTTATTAATGCCATGCTACATTTTCTGAATACATTAGCGGAACTTGCTATGTTTACATGGGTGCGATCATATATTACGATCATTTTGGCTGATTGTCGATAAGGACTTTTGTTCTATGCATTTAGTAGTATCATGCCATGCCTTAAGTTTCTATGATATGTTCCTGTAGCATGATGTTTGCTTGCTCAAACATTGCTTCACGATCTTTATTTACGCCATGTTCAGGTTTTCACTAAGTCGTGTGAGGTGATATATTTTGCACTTTTTCCATGCTTGTTTGAATCTATTATGATGTGATTTAGCCATAGCTCGGTGTTCATATTTTGTCAAGCATCTTCGGTAGATCACTGCCATATGCTTTGTTGGTACGTTTGGGTGCAGTAGCTTAATCTCTTGTTACTTGCTATGTCGTATCATGCTGTTAATGGCAGAATTGTGTCATTCTTGTTTTGCTTGCCAATTGCAAACCGTGCATCCGATTCCTGTGATCTTTATATCGATTTCAACCGAAATCATCTCAATTTTCCAGCGGCATACTTGGTTTGCCAATTTGATGCATTGTTCATCATTTTCCTTCCGAACGCATCGCATTGCATATCACATCTCGCATATCATGCCATGTATTGCATCATGTTGCTTGTGCATTACACGTGATTTATGGTGTTTCCATTTCTTGTGTTCTTGCTTTGGGTAGAGCCGGAGGCGAGTATGTGAACGAGGAACCTGTTGAGAACGCTTACGAGGATCAAGCTTTCGACAACTCTGAGAACTTTGCAGGCAAGATGACCATACCCTCGAAATCAATTCTATATTTGCTTGCTAGATGCTCGTTCTTTTGCTATGCCTATGCTGCGATACCTAGCACTTGCTATATCATGCCACCCATATTGCCATGTCAAACCTCTAACCATCCTTTCCTAGCAAACCGTTGTTTGGCTATGTTACCGCTTTCCTCAGCCCCTCTTATAGCGTTGCTAGTTGCAGGTGAAGATGAAGTTCGTTCCATGTTGGAACATGGTTATTTTGGGATATCACAATATCTCTTATTTTAATTAATGCATCTATATACTTGGTAAAGGGTGCAAGACTCGGCCTTATGCCTGGAGTTTTGTTCCACTCTTTGCCGCCCTAGTTTCCGTCATACCAGTGTTATGTTCCTTGATTTCGCGTTCCTTACGGTTGGGTGATTTATGGGACCCCTTGACGATTCGCTTTGAATAAGACTCCTCCGCAAGGCCCAACCTTGGTTTTACCATTTGCCACCTAAGCCTTTTTCCCCGGGTTTTCGCGAGCCGAGGTCATCTTTATTACCCCCCGGTCGGTGCTCCTTGAGTGTTGGTCGAATTGAGCTACTACTTGAGGCCACCTCGGAAACTTCAGGGTTGGTTTTACTCGTAGCTAGTCTCATCGGATGTGCCCTAAGAGCGAGATATGTGCAGCTCCTATCGGGTTGTCGGCTGTCAGGCGGACTTGCTGGTCTTGTTTTACCATTGTCGAGATGTCTTGTAGTCGGGATTCGAGGTGATCGGGTCTTCGGTAGAAGGAATATCCCGTTGACCATGAGAGCTTTATAATGGGCTAAGTTGGGACACCCTGCGGTATTATCTTTCGAAAGCCGTGCCTTGGTTATGAGGCAGATGGGAATTTGTTAATGTCGGTTGTAGAAAACCGAAGTTGACCTTAATGAAAATACATCAACCGGCGTGTGTAACAGTGATGGTCTCTTCTCGTGGTCAGGGAAGTGAACACGATGTTGGAGTTATTTTTGGCGCAAGTAGTTTCAGGATCACCTCTTGATCGCTACTAGCTTCACGACCGTGCCTTGCTTCTCTTCTCGCTCTCTTTTGCGAATGTAGCCACCATATATGCTAGTCACTTGCTGCAGCTCCACCTCACACACCTCCTTCCTATAAGCTTAAATAGTCTTGATCTCATGGGTGTGAGATTGCTTTGAGTCCTGTGACTCACAGATTCTATCAAAACATTTGCAGTGCGGCGATGCGGTCACGGTGGCCTAGCCGAGCTCAAGTGGGAGTTCGACGAGGCGTGGTCGTTACTATGTGTCTTTTCACGATGATCGATAGTGGAGCCAGTTGGGACAATCGGGGATCTGTGTAGCATTTGGGGTAGTCTTCTTTTATTTTGGTTCCGTGGTCGGACCTTGAGTGTATCTGGATGATGGATGTTTATTTATGTATTGTGTGAAGTGGCATTGTAAGCTAACTATGTATCTCTTTCCTTATGTATTACATGGGTTACGTGAAGATTACCTCACTTGCGACATTGCTTTCAATGCGGTTATGCCTCTAAGTCGTGCTTCAACACGTGGGAGATATAGCCACATCGAGGCGTTACAAGTTGGTATCGAGCCATCCCGACTTAGGAGCCCCTCCTTGATTGTTATTTGGCGTTGTTGAGTCTAGAACAAAAATGTTTTGAGTCTTAGGATTATATATATCGGAGATAGGATTCTTTTACTCCCGGTCCTTAAATCGCTCTGGTGAGGTCTCTGGCGTAGAAGTTTTGACTCTCCTCTCCTCAAATTTCACAAAAAAATTTAGGATCACGCGGGTATCTTGGAATCGTTCCGATGGTTTTGTGGCGAGAACATTGTTCTTGGTGCCTCGACATTTAGGGGTTGTGGCGGTGTCGGGGAGTTGAGCTCAGGGTGTTGTCGTCACAATTTTATCGTTGCGATTACGGAATACGAGCTTTATGCGACGCCGAAAATCTCTTTTGTACGATTGTTGGTGAGATAACCCGATAACTTGATCTTGAGGCGAGCTCGGGAGTATTGCCATGACTTCATTATAACGGATGCTTTTGAAGGTTGAGGTACGATTTGAAGGTTTCTTGGTTATGTGTTGACGGATGGATACTGACTGGATCTAGGTATTGTTAGTTTGGGTGATATATTTTGTGTCCCTGTATCCCCAACACCAGTTGCATAACCAGAAAGTTACGGGAGTTTATAGGTGGGATTCAAGTAGCTCTTAGCATTTCTTCCCTTGAGATATTTGGTTTGTGATTGGGTAATCCTTACCACTTATTTGTTCGATCGTACCTTGTTATTTCATTCATCAACCCTTTATCAAGTGGCTTCTCACCTTAATGGGCGTGTGATGTTAGCTTTTGGAATTCATTCGTTCATCCTTATCGAATGTTTATTGTGAAGACTATATGTTGCAATTTCTATCCGTTGATTCAACTTGTCTATCTGTCTATCAAGATGCTAACGGATGTCACCCTCTTGAGGATGGCTCCATAGCGTCGAGAATCCGGAGCATAATGATGGGAGTCATTGAACCCTCCACCTCCACCTCTGCCTCCGGAGGCATGGCAAGCTGTCATGGCAGCCACCAGCATAAATGCTCGAGATGATTTTGCAACTCTTGCAAGAGCATAACCAAGCAAGGCAAAGGAAATCAAGGCCAAGGCAACAATCAGCCGCGCCGCTACCCTCAATCGGTTCCTTGCTAATCAGCGAAGTCTTTTAGCTTACGTGCAAGAGGCCACAGGCGCCGACGATTGGCTTGTGGACATCTGCAAACATTTTGAATGTAGCAATGTCGGACACGAGGACTTTGTCAAGTTTGCTTCGTTTCAACTCAAGGACCAAGCTGCCGAGTGGTATCGGCAATACAAAGATTCGGAGGAGGTCGTGTAATTACAGGATGATTTCCATGAGACTTCAAAGCTCACCACATTCCGCAAAGTGTTGTTGAGAGCAAGCGTGAGGAGTTCCGCAATCTCAAGAAAGGCGGCATGTCGTGTATCAATATAATATCCGAGTTCGAGCTTCGCTCGCTTTGCTAAGCAAGATGTCACGATGAAAAGAGTATGATCTATCAATTCAGAGGTGGTCTCGAGAAGATTTGCAATTAGCTCTCGTGCTTTTGAGCGAGAAAAGTATGATGAATTCTACAACATGGCCTGAAGCAAGCTGCCCAGCTCAAGTGTGAGGCTTCTAAGAAGAGAGTCGGGGGCCGATTCGGTCTTCTTCTTCCTCACTAGTGGCAGCTAAGCAGCGAAGTTCTGGTTACCTCCCCCTCCTGTTCGAAGTCGGCCTTATCGGCGAGAAGAACTCAGGTGGTCGTGGATCTTCCCACCCACCCAACCCGAGGCTATCGAACAAGTCTAATTCTCAAGCTCCAAGGTCAAATGCTCCTTATCACGTGCGCTCTCGGTGACTTGCAACAAGTGCCGGCGAGAAAGGTCACTCGCGAACAAGTGCTTCAACCAAAGCGCCTTCGCCTCCTCCTCTGTGAGATCTTCAAGCAATGCGGTGGTCAAGCATAATCCCGAGAGTGCCAAGGTGAACATGATGAATGCAAGCGCAAGCGGAAGAATCTCTTGGCGTGATAATGGGTAATCTTCCGATTAATGATATTCTGCAAAAGTCTTATTTGATACGGTGCATCGCATTCTTTCATGTCATATCCTTTTGCATGAAGCACAATTTTGACACGGAGGAATTACCTAAAGCTATGCAAGTTATTTCTCGGCTAAGCGTTTGAGCTCTAGCATGATGGTTCGAATGTCGGTATCAAGATGGGCGACTATAGATTTCGGCTAAACCAATTGTCCTTGGTGACTCGGATATTGGTCTAATTCTCGGGATGGTGGCTTTCTCGGCACAAAGCTCAGCTTGATTGTGTTGCGGGGAAATTCAATTGACACACTCTTACGAGGATGTGATCATCTATGCCGCTCGTGATGAAACCATTGGTTGTTTTCTCTCAATGAGAAGGCGAGTTGGATGCTATCTCTCGATTCGATCGTTTGTGAGTATCAAGATGTCTTTCGGAAGAGCTTCGGGTATGCCTCCTCACGGCCGTTGAATTAGTTATCGATCTTGAGCACAGCACGGGAACCCGTTTACAGCGTCCATACAAGCTTGGACAAAAGAGCTGAAGGAATTGAAGAAACAACTTCGATGAACAAGAGCGTGCGGGTTTGATCGGACCGAGTTCATCTCCATGGGGTTGTGGTGTTCTTTTTGTCGGAAAGAAGGATGGCGGACCGACTTTGCGTCGATTACCGTCCATTGAACAAGAAGACAATCAAGAACAAGTATCCACTTCCCAACATCAATGAGCTATTCGAGCAACTCAAAGGTGCTAAATTTTTCTCCAAGCTTGACCTTCGTATGGGTTATCATCAAATTCGCATTCGTGAACAAGATATTCCCAAGACAGCATTCAGAACAAGTTTTGGTTCTTATGAATATACGGTCATGTCTTTCTGCCTTGTCAATGCTCCTCCAACATTCTCTCGAATGATGAACTTCATCTTCAACCCCTACATCAATGAATTCGTCTTGGTCTATCTTGATGATATTTTGGTCTTCTCCAAGAATAAGAAGGATCATGCCAAACATTTGCGATTGGTGCTCGACAAGCTCAGAGAGCATCAATTCTATGTGAAATTTTCCAAATGTGAATTTTGGCTTGATGAAGTTCTTTATCTTGGTCACATCATCTCCCAAAGGGCATAGCTATTAACCCGAGAAGGTGTGCGCAATTGTGAATTGGGAACCTCCTCGAGAATGTCAAGCGACTTAGATTTTCTTTGACTTGCAAGCTATTGCGAAGATTAGTTGAGAATTTTTCTAAGATTGCAAAGCCTCTTTACAACCTCCTCCGAAGCATGTGAAGTATATACGGTCTCCTGAGTGTGACGTTGCTTTCAACACTCTCAAAGAGAAAGTCGTCACAGCTCTGTCTTAACTCCTCTGATGAATCCAAGCCATTGAAGTTTTACGTGATGCTTCTCTTCAAGGTCTCGGTCTTTGTGTTAATGCAAGAGTAGAAAGTTGTGGCCTATACCTCTCGTCGGTTGAAGCCCAGCGAAAAGATCTACCTCCTCACGATCTTGAGTTGGCGGCGGTTATCCATGCATTAATAACTTGGAGACATCTCTTGTTGGGAAGGAAAGTGGACATATTCACCGATCACAAGAGTCTCAAGTATATCTTCCTCAACCCAACCTCAACCTCAGAGCAAACTTGATGGGTTGAGATGATTCAAGTACAATCCAAGTATTGAATATACTCGGGCAAGGCCAATGTGATTCAGATGCTTTGGCGGGAAGGCTTCCGGATGTAACTTTCCATATTTGTAACTCCAACTCTTGCCATTTTCGGCTATGTGCTATGGTATTCCCTCCGTGGTTGGGTTTTGTTTTTCGTTTTGCATTTTGTTCATGTCATGCATCTCTTACAATGTCATCATGTGCATCTCATTTTGCAAGCGTGTTCGTCTCATGCATCAAGAGCATTTTCCCGTTGTCCGTTTTGCAATCCGACACTCCTACATGCACCGGCGCACCCTCTTGTCTCTTTTTTCCGTGGCGGGTGTTAAGCGTTCTCGGAATGGACGAGGCTTGCCAAGTGGCCTTGGTACACCACCGGTGAACCACCTTTCAAGTTTAGGTGCTATTTGGAGGTCGTTTGATACTCAGCAGTTAACAAGGGTAACCCTTGAAGGCCTCTTGTGTGTTGCAGCCCAACACCCCTTCAAGACAACCCAATAACCCATCTAAGTCACTTCCATGCTCTCCTTAGTCGGATCACGATCGTGTGGTGAAAACTACACTCCATTTGGAGCCTCCTAGCTCCCTCTACCTATAAACACCCCTCCTCCCGAAATTTGGGTCATTCCACCCCTAAGCTGGATTACATTACCTTTGTTCATCGCGTCGTACTTGCACTCCTGGCTCCGTTTTGGGAGTACATCATTTCATCTCATTCGTCATTTTCATTTGAGCTCATCTTGATGCCGAAATGCTGTTGGAACATGGCTATGTGATGTTAGTTTGATTCTTGCTCGAACTTGCACTTTTGTCATTTTGCCATGATTGATGTGTGCACCCTATGAACTTGAGTCCTACATGTGTTTTGTAATATGCCATGCCATATTTACAGGGTGTATGCCATGTATTTTTTATCTTTGTGGTGACTAATACAAGCATGCAAACTAGGCTTCGTGATGTTCTTGATTCTGACCTATTCTTTGTTATTTTTATGCCATGTAAAATTGATGCTCTGAGAGATCCATGCATATTTTGAGATACTTGATGAGGATGTTTTTAACATATGGTTATGCTCTATCCATACATGCCCTTGTTTGCAATTATGGTGTGCCATAGCTTGAGTCAATCGAGCTCTACTTTTGCTATAAAATGTTTCTGGCAGATTGTTTACATGTTATTCGATTTTGCCAAGGTT
The DNA here is from genome assembly GCA_021605205.1 of Aegilops longissima. Taxonomy (NCBI): domain Eukaryota; kingdom Viridiplantae; phylum Streptophyta; class Magnoliopsida; order Poales; family Poaceae; genus Aegilops; species Aegilops longissima. The sequence continues at coordinate 75,197 of JAHIAM010000568.1, forward strand.
GTTGTAGTTGATCCTTGCATGCTATGATCTTGTTCTTGCCATGTTTAGTTTCATAAACATGTATTCTTGCTAATGCTATGCTTGTATTGTCATGAAATGACTTGTGGTGAGTGAATCGAGCTTGCAAAGATTCCTTCATGATCTATTAATGCCATGCTCTGTTTCTGAATACATTAGCGGAACTTGCTATGTTTACATGGGTGCAATCATATCTCTTGATCATTTTGGCTCATTGTCGATAAAGAACTTACATGCTATGCATTTAGTAGAATCGTTCCATGCCTTAAGTTTCTATGATATGTTCCTGTAGCATGATGTTTGGTTGCTCTAAACATTGCTTCTGATCTTATTTACGCCATGTTCAGTTTTCACTAAGTCTGTGAAGGCGATATATTTTGCACTTTTGCCATGCTTGTTTGAATCTGTTATGTTGTGATTTAGCCGTAGCTCGGTGTTCATCTTTTGTCAAGCATCTTGGTAGATCACTTCCATATGCTTTGTTAGTGCGTTTGGGTGCAGTAGCTTAATTTCTTGTTGCTTGCTATGTGGTATCATCTTTGGTAATGGCGAATTGTGTCATTCTTGTTTTGCTTGCCAATTGCAAACCGTGCATCCGATTCGGTGATCTTTATATCGATTTGAACGAAATCATCTCACTTTTCCAGCGGCATACTTGGTTTGCCAAGTTGATGCCTTGTTCATCATTTTCCTTCGAACACGCATGTCGCATTGCATATCACATCGCATATCAATGCCATGTATTGCATCATGTTGCTTGTGCATTGCACGTGATTTATGGTGTTTCCATTGCTTGTGTTCTTGCTATGGGTAGGCCGGAGGCAATCGTGAATGAGGAACCTATTGAGAAGCGCTACGAGGATCAAGCTTTCGACAACTCACGAGAACCTTGCAGAGCAAGATGACCATACCCTCGAAATCAATTCTATCTTTGCTTGCTAGATGCTCGTTCTTTTGCTATGCCTATGCTGTGATACCTAACACTTGCTATATCATGCCACCCATATTGCCATGTCAAACCTCTAACCATCCTTTCCTAGCAAGCCGTTGTTTGGCTATGTTACCGATTTGCTCAACCCCTCTTATAGCGTTGCTAGTTGCAGGTGAAGATGAAGTTGGTTCCATGTTGGAACATGGTTATTTTGGGATATCACAATATCTCTTATTTTAATTAATGCATCTATACTTGGTAAAGGGTGGAAGACTCGGCCTTATGCAGGTGTTTTGTTCCACTCTTTGCCGCTCTAGTTTCAAATCATACCGGTGTTATGTTCCTTGATTTAGCGTTCCTTACGGTTGGGTGATTTATGGGACCCCCTTGACGATTCGCTTTGAATAAGACTCATCGGCAAGGCCCAACCTTGGTTTTACCATTTGCCACCTAAGCCCTTTTCCCCGGGTTTCGCGAGCCGGGGTCATCTTTATTACCCCCCTCCCCGGGCGATTGCTCCGTCAGTGTTGGTCGAACTGAGCTACTGCGGGGAGCCACCTCGAAACTTCAGGTTGGTTTTACTCGTAGCTAGTCTCATCGGGATGTGCCACGAGCGAGATATGTGCAGCTCCTATCGGGTTGTCGGCTGTCAGGCGGCTTTGCTGGTCTTGTTTTACCATTGTCAAGATGTCTTGTAGTCCGGGATCTGAGGCTGATCGGGTCTTCCGGTAGAAGGAATATCCTTTGACCGTGAGAGCTTATAATGGGCTAAGTTGGGACACCTGCGGAGGTATTATCTTTGAAAGCCGTGCCTTGGTTATGAGCAGATGGGAATTTGTCAATGTCGGTTGTAGAAAACCGAAGTTGACCTTAATTAAAATACATCAACGGCGTGTGTAACCGTGATGGTCTCTTCTCGTCGGTCAAGGGAAGTGAACACGGTGTTGGAGTTATGTTTGGCGCAAGTAGTTTCGGGATCACCTCTTGATCGCTACTAGCTTCCGGCCGTGCCTTGCTTCTCTTCTCGCTCTCTTTTTGCGAATGTAGCCACCATATATGCTGAGTAAACTTGCTGCAGCTCCACCTCACCACACCCTCCTTCCTATAAGCTTAAATAGTCTTGATCTCATGGGTGTGAGATTCTTTGAGTCCCGTGACTCACAGATTCTATCAAAACAGTTGCAGGTGCCGGCGATGCGGTCACAGTGGCGCAGAGCTCAAGTGGGAGTTCGACGAGGCGTGGTCGTTACTATGTGTCTTTTCGATGATCGATAGTGGAGCCAGTTGGGATGATCGGGGATCTGTGTAGAATTTGGGGTAGTCTTCTTTTATTTTGGTTCCGTAGTCGGACCTTGAGTGTAATCTGGATGATGGATGTTTATTTATGTATTGTGTGAAGTGGCATTGTAAGCCAACTATGTATCTCTTTCCCTTATGTATTACATGGGTTGTGTGAAGATTACCTCACTTGCGACATTGCTTTCAATGCGGTTATGCCTCTAAGTCGTGCTTGACACGTGGGAGATATAGCCGCGTCGAGGCGATCACCACAGGGCTCCCTCCAGGCCAGTGGCAACACTTAGCTCGCGTTGGTGAGAAGGCGTCGAAGACTAGACTAGGTGCGGACGCAGCTTTTCATTGCTTTCTGCAGTTGACTAGTTATTCCCATTTGGAGTTTTTATCGAAACTATTGCCCCTTTTGGTCCGTGGTTCTTGATCTTTTTGCTCTCTGCCTCGATTTCTCTTCTGGCAGGGGACTCGTGAGGCAGAAGCCTCGGGAGCCCAGCGGCGTTCCTGCCCCTATCGCTCAAGCTTTCCGGCCCTGGTCGAGCTGGAGCACCCTCCTAACCATGCCTCACGGGCAGCTTGCCTTGAACAGGGGCTGGATCGATCGCCCAGCGACCATGGCTGGGGATTCACTTGCGAATGGGCGCCTGGCGAAGAACGATACCCAGGATAACAAAAGCGTACAATAATTGCGGTGTTAACCTAAGCGCCCCCATGGGGCCACACATTGTTGCCTTTGCGGAGAAAATAAAGGAAAGGGCGAAGCGGTGAAACACGCCCGTGCGGCTCTCTTGGAAGGCTCGAGCCGCCTCCGAGACTCAGGCGGACTCCTCTCGCGCTTCACGGGGCATGGCGGCAAGCGGATCGCTGCCACCCCCCAGCGGTAGCTTGTGGCGTGGGGGCTGGCAGCTGCTGCTGGAAGAATCACCATCGAAGAAGAAGAGCTGGTGAGCGTGAGGATTCGCGGGCATCGCCCGACCACTGCTGCTGCCCTCTCCACCCGCAGGCTGAGCCCTCGGCCACGGTCGTCGTCTTGAGGCAGCACCCCATGCGGCGACAGTCTTCCCGAACACCCTCACGTAGAGGTGGCGTCGCCGTCGTGCTTGAAGTGCGAGGGAGCACCGTGGCGAGACCAGCGGCGACCGTCTGCCCGGCCAGCGGTCAGGAGCAGGTTCCTGGCGAGACCTCGGAGAAGCCCACAAGCCTGGCTGCAGCAGCCATCCGCTGGGCAGGAGGCCACTCAGGCGCCATCAGGAGGCTCACCCAGGAGGAAGCATGGGAGCTGAAGCCGGACGCCAGGACGGCTCCTCCGCCCTCACCATGAACTCGGCAGCGCGCTTGACAGCATGGGCGCGGCCTCGGGGGCCTTGACGAGCACGCCCTCAGACCATGGCCAGCCGCTCGTCGCACGCTAAGAGCCTCCCCCGGACGCGGGGACGCCGTGGAAACAGCGGGATGCTTGTGAGGCGACCTCGACCACGCTTAGGCGGGAGAGGAAGACTCGATCTGGCCCTTCCCTTCTCTGCGGCCGAGAACTTCCTTGGTGGAGCCATGGAGAAGAAGGAGAGACAAGAAAGGATAGACTGGAAGGGCGCGCGCCGTTCCGTACTTATAACCTGCGAAGGCCAACCGTCGGCCTCCACGATCACCGGTAATCATGACCAACTCTGCATGCGAGGGACTTGTCAAATCCGGGTGGTTACCGAGGCATCATGGGGAAGCGATGCGCTGCGTCAATCAACGCCCACGCGTCTCCCAAGGCTGCAGGCTGTTAGGGCCCGTGGCAACCGCGCCCCTTCGCCTCTCTGCTTTCGGCCAAGTTCGGGCGCACCGTGGGCAGGGGGCTACTGCTTGGCGTCAGGGAGCAGGGGTCCCAGACTTGCCTCCTGCGGCTGCGGTGTGGCTCAAGGAGGCCAGGGCGGCCCATCTTCATCAGCATAAGCTCAAAACCCTCGCGAGGCCAAGCCTCATGAGGGCGGACGACGAGGCTTCCTCGGGCCGCGGCCTCGTCGGCTGGCTCATGAGGAAGCGAGAGAGTTCAAGGCAGGGTACCTCGCGAGGTGCCCATGGCATAAGCCATGACGACCAAGGGTGCCCGGCGGGCGCCAGCCCGCGTGGTATCCTCCTTTCCTCTTTGGTGCAAGGGAGAAAGCACACGGCGAGAGCATCAAGCAAAAGGCATCTTTTGGTGCAACAAGACCAAGACCAGCCCAACAGGCTGGAAGGAGTCATCGTGGAGCCCAAGCAGGCGTCATCACGAGCCTTTGGCGGCGAGGACCAACTTTAGTCGAGGATAAGTGTACCCGTGTTCCCCTTCAAAATGGCCAATTGTTGGCGCCCTTCCGCTCAATATTTGGGAAGGGCCGGAGAGCCTTCGCCTATAAATAGGACTAGCCACCCACAAGGTAGGGGGCGAACATTGAGAAAGATAG
>JAHIAM010000569.1:0-39149 GCA_021605205.1 Aegilops longissima
ATTCATGGTAAAAGAGATCCGTCATAGTCATACCCAATATAATTTAATAGTAATGGATGCAAATGACAGGTGCTCTCCAATAGTGCTTTTTAATAAGAGGTGATGACTCAAATAAAAGTAAATAGATAGGCCCTTGGGAGGAAGCGAGGATTTGTAGAGGTGCGGGCTCGATTTTAAGCGAGATAAATAATATTTTGGCGGCATACTTTCATTGTCAACATAACAACCAAGGATGGCGATATCTTCCATGCTACACAATTATAGGCGGTTCCCAAACAGAATGGTAAAGTTTATACTCCACCTCCACCAACAAGCATCAATCCATGGCTTGCTCGAAACAACGAGTGCCTCCAACTAACAACAGTCCGGGAGTTTTGTTTGTAATTATTTTGATTTGATTTGCATAAAGCATGGGATGGGCATCCGGTGACCAGCCATTTTCTCGTGAGTGAGGTGGAGTCCACTCCTCTTGAGAATAACCCACCTAGCATGGAAGATAAGGACAGCCCTAGTTGATACATGGCTATTCGAGCATACAAAACAGAATTTCATTTGAAGGTTTAGAGTTTGGCACATACAAATTTACTTGGAGCGGTAGATAGCATATAGGAAGGTATAGTGGACTCATATGGCATAACTTTGGGGTCTAAGGGTTGGATGCACAAGCAATATTCCGCTTAGTACAAGGAAGGCTAGCAAAAGGGGCGACCAACTAGAGGCGACAACAATCATGAACATGCATTAAAATTAATATACATTGAGTGCAAGCATGGTAGGATATAATCCACCATGAACATAAATATCGTGAAGGCTATGTTGATTTGTTTCAACTACATGTGTGAACATGTGCCAAGTCAGTCACTTAAATCATTCAAAGGAGGATACCACCCACTATACCACATCACAACCATTTTAATAGCATGTTGGCATGCAAGGTAAACCATTATAACTCATAGCTAATCAAGCATGGCAGGAACTATGATCTCTAATTGTCATTGCAAACATGTTTATTCATAATAGGCTGAATCAGAGCGATGAACTAATCATATTTACAAAAACAAGAGAAGTCGAGTTCATACCAGCTTCTCTCATCTCAATCAGTCCATCATATATAAGTCATTATTGCCTTTCACTTGCGACCGAGCGATGTGAATAATAGTAATAGTGCACGTGCATTGGACTAAGCTGGAATCTGCGAGCATTCAATAAGCGAGGAAGACAAGGCAATATGAGCTCTTGGTTAAATCAACAATAATGCATATAAGAGCCACTTCAAAATTTTCATCATGCTCTTCTCCTATCGACCCCAAAAAAAGAAAAAAAATAAAACTATTTACAGCAAAGCTCCCAACAAGCAAAAGAAGAACATGAAATCTTTTTGGGTTTTCTTTTAATTATTACTACTACAGCATGAAAAGTAAACTAACTAAAGCTACTACTAAATTTTTTGTTTTTTTGAAGGTTTATCAAACACACAAGAAGAAAGCATAAAAAACAAAATAAACTAGCATGGATATTACAGTGAAAAGTATGAGCACCGACATCTAGCAATGAGTGTGTAAACATGAATGTAATGTCGGTGAAAATCGTACTCCCCAACTAGGCTTTTGGCCTAAGTTGGTCTATACCCTGGATGGCTGGCGGATATCCAAAGTTGTAGTTGGGGTCTCTGAGAGACGGTCATTGCATCTTGTCTTGTAGGTTGGAGCGAGCTATCTCAGCCCTCCTCTTATACTCTTCGCCTCCTCCGGTTATGTAATATCTCCCCTTTCACGAAAGTCAAAAAGTAAAGCAGGAGAGCGGCGTGGTAAATACGTAATCATCAAAGATTAGTCGATCTTGGAGGCGACTTCCTCTCAACAAACGATGGCCACCATAGCCTCATAATCTAAATGAGCAGGAGGCAACTCAATATCATCCTCACGTATAGTTATACCAAGAAAATTAGCTATCTGGGTTGCATAAATTCACCAAAGAAATCTCCATTAAATCTATTATGATGCAACCTCGTTGCAACAATGGCTCCCAAATTATAAGATTTATCTCCTAACATAGCACTCCTAAGAACACGAGGTCGGGGACACACATGTGACATGCTTCATCCTTACCATTTATACCTACCTATGAAGAGCAAAATAATGTATAGCAGGAAAATGAATGCTCCCTATGGTAGCTTGTGCTATGTCTCTAGATTCCCCACAATTATACTAGCAAGAAAATCTCTAAATTCAGATTTGCGAGGTTCACTAGCACTACCCATTGTGGAAGTTTGCAAGTAGTGGTAAAATCCTATAAGTCCATAGTATAAGAATTTTCATAAAGATCAAACAAGACAGTTTGAGAATTGCGTGAAGATGAAAATTCAAACCTCCTCACAAAGACTAGTGAGATAGTAGTGTTGGTGGCACTTTTATTCAAGCTCACAAGATCAGCGTTACATAAATATCGTTAAATTAATTGTTAATTCTGCTCGATCCATGAAGTCCTCTGAAGGCCATTCACAAGGCATGGGAGGCGTTCCTTGGTGCTCATCATCAGCATCACGCATTGCAACTGGTCCCTTCCGAAGAATCACCTTGGTACTTTTCCTAAGCATATTTCTTCCTCAAGGAACAATCCCGACAGTTTTGTGAGAGGTGCTTTGAGCAAGGAGATGAAAATCGCCAAAATGAGCAGAACCGTGGAGTGGATGGTGATTTTTTTGGGAGGAAGAAGAAGTGTGGGTGGCTGGCATAAGTGGAGGGGGCCCCTTGGGCCCAAGAGGCGGGGGGGTGAGGCCAACCCTTGGCAGTGGCCTCCCGTTTTGGTCGAGATACTCAAATATTCGAAAAATCATATTAAACGGGGCATTGGAGAACTTTTATTTTGAGGTATTTTTTATAACGGATAATTCAGAAAATAGATAGAAATTGGTTGACTTGACCAATTTTCCTTATTAGACAAAAGGTTGATTTTATTTTTTTCAACAAAGTTCCCAGGACTAGGAGAAAATTATCCAATTGGGTTACGGGGAAAGGGGGCACCCCCCATTAAGCGGGTGGATTAAAAGGTCCTTCCCTTCTCCCTTTCTTTTTTTGGCCCTTATTTTTGGGTCCTCCCGGTTGGGAAGAGGATCCTCTGGGCCCATAAGGCGGTCCTCCTTCCAAGCTTCAACAAGGGAGTTAGGGGCCCTTGGGAATTGATCAGGGATTTAAAGAGACTTGCCCTTTTCCAGATTAATAGGTGGGATTGAAAGGGTCAAAATTGGGACATAACCCAGTGGGCCAAAGAGAAAAATGCTTGAGAAAAGTCTTCCCTCGAATTTATGGGAGCCAATAAACCATCGGGCTCAGGTTTGAACAGGCGATGCTATCATTCGGTTCTTGAACGGTAGGTCAGCCAACCTCAAAGGGGTGCCGGGTTTTTTAGGTTTATGGATTTGGTGGACAATTTAGGTTGAGATCCCATGAATCGGGGCATAGGAATTTTTAAATTCAGGTTCCAAACAACACTATGTTCGGGAAATCAAGAAATTCAAGGTGGTTTGTTTTTGAACCCTGGGAATTCCTCACAAATCCGGGAAGAAAGGTTATTTAACCCTTTAAAAGGTTTTCAGGGGGGGTCAACTTATTCAATAAGTCCGGGTATAACAAAAGGCCCCTACTTGGGAAAAATTTCTTTAAATGGGACCATGGGATAGTTGGGATCTGGATTCCGTTTCTTTGGATTCCAACCCTTAAAGTATTAATTTTAAAGAATTAAAATTTCAATTGGATCTTTCTTTAATTAAAATTTCTTTCATTACTTAGCATAAGGTTCATTTTGAGCATATCATTAAAGCATCATAAAAAGATAGGTCTAATCATTTCGAAAGCGCTCAAAATCCTCATCATCCTTTTTCTTGGATGGTTTGGGAGGAAAAAGGCATGGGTTTTGAACCCATGGTTCCTTTCTTTACCATGTTTCCTAGCAACAAAGTCTCTCTTATCATAACGTTGATTCTTTGATTGTGGGTTATCAAGATCAACAAGGGTTCAATTTCTACATCATTATCATTGCTAGGTTGAGCATCAACATGAACATCATCATTAACATTATCACTAGGTTCATGTTCATTACAGTTGTGTTTCAACATCGAAATAGAAATATCATTTGGATTCTCAGGTGGTTCACAATAGGTTCACTAGAAGCATGCAAATTTTTTCTTTTTCTTCTTTTAGAAGGACTAGGTGCATCAATATTATTTCTCTGAGAATCTTGCTCAATTCTCTTAGGATGGCCTTAGGGATACAAAGGTTCTGAGTCATTTTACCATTCTAGTAGCCACTCTAACACAAAATCATTATTCTTATTATTTAATTCATTGAGCAAATCATTTTGAGCTTTAAGTACTTGTTCTACTTAGTGGTAACCATAGAAGCATGTTTACTAATGAGTTTAAGTTCACCTTTAACTCTAGAAAACATAATTTAATCAAACTTTTAACCAAAATAAGCATTGAAGTTTTCTTGTTTGACAATAAAATTATCAAACTCATCTAAGCATTGGCTAGAGACTTATTGAGGAATATCACCTTCATCAAATCTATAGAAAATTTACCGTGGGTTATCAAGACCATGAGTTTTTCAATAGGTGAGGATTAAGATCATATATTTCTTCAACGGTAAAATTAAGACCATGTATTTCTTCAATAGGAGGTAAATTCTTAACATCTTCAGCTTTAATACCTTTTCTTTCATAGATTTCTTTGCCTCTTGCATATCTTGAGAAGAAATAGAACCCCTCTTGGGTTGGTTTGGAATAGGCTAGGAATTGGCTAGGAAGTGTCCAATTATTTTCATTAGTCAACATATTATTCAATAAATTTCAGCCATCGGTGTTCTTTCCAAAACAAACCAACACAACTATCCGGTTCTCTGGAAGCATCGGTTAGTCCATTATAAAAGATATCAAGTATTTCATTTTTCTTAAGAGGATGATCGAGGCAAAGCATTAAGTAATTGGAGAAGCCTCCCCAAGCTTGTGGAGACTCTTTCTTCAATTTGCACAAAATTATATAAAAGCAGCTTGTTTCTTATAGGGGGGAAATATTTAATTTCATATCACAGGGACTACCAACGGGATCAAGGTTAAAATATCTTAGCATCACCCTTTAATGAGCGGAAATATTTTAAGGATATAAAAGTAGCGAGTTCTCTCATCATTAGTGAACAGGGTGGCTATATCATTTAATTTAGTAAGATGTGCCCAAAATTTTAGATTCATAGCCAAAAAAGGATCAGATTCAACCAAAGTAATTATATCGGGATCAAAGGAGAATTCATAATCCTATCGTAACAAAGATAGGTGAAGTAGCAAAAGCGGGATCATATTTCATTCTAGCATTAAAGTTTTTTGTTTAAGCTTAGCTAATAATTTCTTAAGATCCTTCTATCATTGCAAGCGAAAGTCTCTTTAAGTTTCTTCATCCATAACATAACCCTCGGGAAAAGCAATTTATTTATTGGAGCTTCATCATCACTTTCATCAATATTATCGGTTTCAATAATTTCATTCTCTCTAGCCCTAGCAAGTTGTTCATCAAGAAATTCACCAAGTGGCAATAGTATCAAGCATAAAGTAGTTTCATCATAAGTATCATGCATAGCAGGTATCATCAATAACATCGACATATAAAATTAATAGAAACGGTTTAGGTGTATAAAAAACGAAGGTGAATCAAGTCGAGCTAGATGGAGTTTCCTTACCTCCCTAAGTTGAGGGATAAATTTTGTTTTCTCTCTTTCAAGTTCTTCATAGTGAAATATAAATCCCAAGTGACTCAAAGAATAGAGCTATGCCCCCAAGCGGGAAAATAGTCTTGATAACCCACAAGTATGGGGATCATAAATTTTCGAGGGTAGAGTATTCAAAAATTTATTGATTCGACACAAGGGCCAAAAATATTCTCAAGTATTAGCATTGAGTTGTCAATTCAACCACACAGGATAACAATATCTGAGCAAAAAATTTAGTAGCAAAGTAATATGGAAATACTTGTAACAATAAAAATAATTTTTGGGTTTTGTAGTGATTTAACAGTAACGGAAAAGTAAATAAAGCGAAGAACAATAGTGGTAGGCATTGGATCGGTGATGGAGAATTATCGGATGTGGTTCATCATGTAACAATCATAACATAGGGTGACCAGAACTAGCCCAATTCATCAATGTAATGTAGGCATGTATTCGAATATAGTCATAATGCTTATGGAAAAGAACTTGCATGACATCTTTGTCCTACCCTCCCGTGGGCGAAGTCCTATGGAAACTAAGGGATATTAAGGCCTCCTTTTAATAGAGTACCGGACCAAAGCATTAACAGATAGTGAATACATGAACTCCTCAAACTACGGTCATCACCGGGAGTGGTCCGATTATTGTCACTTCGGGGTTGCCGGATCATAACACATAGTAGGTGACTATAGACTTGCAAGATAGGATCAAGAACTCACATATATTCATGAAAACATAATAGGTTCAGATCTGAAATCATGGCACTCGGGCCCTGGTGACAAGCATTAAGCATAGCAAAGTCATAGCAACATCAATCTCGAACATAGTGGATACTAGGGATCAAACCCTAACAAAACTAACTCGATTACATGATAAATCTCATCCAACCCATCACCGTCCCACAAGCCTACAATGGAATTACTCAACCTGGGCGGTGAGCATCATGAAAGGTGATGGAGGATGGTTGATGATACGATGGGGATTCCCCTCCGGGGCCCGGCGGACTCAATCAGCCCTCAAGGAGAGTTTGGGCGGCGGCCTCCGTAAATTGGCAATGAATCCTTCTCTTGATTTTTCTCCCGAACACGAATATTGGAGTTGGAGTTGAGGTGGGTGGGCTCGGGGGCCCGGGGAGGCGGCCCAGGCGGGCGGCCCACCCTCGTGGGCGGGTGGGCCCCCCTTGATTCTTTCCCAAAAATAATTTCCAAAATAAGGGAGTTTTAGGTCATTCCGAGAATTTTTTTGCAAAAATAACACCATGGAAATTCCTTTTGGCAAGTAATCAAGGTTAGTTCCATTCAAATCATGCAAGTTAGAGTCCAAAACAAGGGCAAAAGTGTTTGGAAAAGTAGATCTGGGAGCGTATCAATATCTTCAGGGGAGTATAATATACCCCTCTTCGTAGAATTGGGTTTAAGAAGGGGTTCATAAGAATCCAAATCATCATAAATTTTTCAATATGTTATTCAATAATTCTTACACTACAAAAATACACTTACGTGATGATCCGTGTTTGTCCCGGGAGGTGCGTTTTTTGTCATATGTAATCCATGAAAATTTATGGCCGGAATCAAGATAGTCATACGTCATCGTAGAAGTGTTCCTGGCATTACCAAAATTATCATCAAGTGTCCCTTCCCCAAGGATAAATTAAGCGTCCCGGAATGCTTTTCGTCAAGGGTGACGAAACCGTGGCATCCGATGGAAGGCCGTTAAGCTTTCCAGTCGGGTTTTGGATCCCAAATAACGTTATGACCCGACCAATGGGAAATTTCCACGTGTAAAATTCTTATTGGCGGACCCGAAACCGCGATGATTTGGATGGGTGGATAAAGGCCCTATGATATGTAAACCGTGCCCCCAGCGGCCCATTTGCTTACAAAGCCGGCCCGTTTGACTTGGTGAGTTAACGGGCCCATAAACTTTTAACGGTCTCTTCAAAAGATTTCTGACCCGTTGGCCAAAAAATCGGCCCAACAACGTCATGTGGCCCGTCGAATAAACACCAACCCATTTCACTTTTGGCCCATGTATGGCCCATGGCGTCTTCGGCCCATATGGGCCTTCGTATCTTTGGCCTTCACGGGCCCACGGTGACTCTAGCCCATAATGAACAATAATTTTCTTTGTACCCGTTGGCCGTGATTTAATGGGGCGTTTAACCCTGTTAGCTTTAACCTATTAATTGGCTCGTTCTTGAGCTCCTTTTGACCCTCGTTACTTGGCCGTTCTTGGCCTGTTCCCCTAATGGGCCAAATTGGCCCATGGCGAAGTCGGCCCGTTCGGCATGTTCCTAAATGGGCCAAATTCGGTCCATGGCAAAGGTCGGCCCGTTCTTGGCTGTTACCCTAATGGGAAAATTTTCCCCTGGCAAGAAGTCGGCCCGTTTCTAAACGGCCGTTCCTATAATTACGGCCCATTCGACCCGTTATGCCTTGAAAAGAAATAAGCTTTTTGCGGTCCTCGGCTTTTTTGGCCGAATTCCGTCTTTGCGATACCAATTCGGGAATTCGGATAGACCCATTGTCCCCTACCTTTATCGACGAAGGGCCCCGTTCGAGCCCATTTATGATGGCCGTGGGAACCCATGGATCCCGGGTATATGGCCCATGGGTAATTCCGGGCCACTAGCAAACCAGGAAAAGACTAGGAAATAAATAAAGGCCCAAACTAAGCAGGCTAAATTTAAGGTTGCCGCAATTACATCCACTAGGCATCAAAGATGCGCCACCGGTGCAAATATAAGAACACCCTACACTATACAAAAATGGCTTCTTTGTTTTCTTCACGGTGGCTGCCGTTAAGAATAAATTTTGTATCGCACAAAACAAATTACAACTATATAACAAAAGGGTTGGCATAAAACTTAGATCTAGCGGATAAATGCACCCGGAAGTTTAAAGCTGGTTTTGACCGGATTCGTTTTCATTTTATTGTCAATGGAACACCATAACCCTGCCTTCATTTCCCCTAGGCTCTGAACAACATAGCAAATGTCGATGTGGTTTCAAAACCATGCATATCTTGGCGACATTGAGCAATGTTTCTCCTTGTTTCCAAAAGGGCCTTGTTAGGGAATGGACTTGTTCGGGCGTAGATACAACATTGCTTTGAGCTTGCATATCTTGATCATGAGGCATTTTGGGCGATATTGTTAACAACCAACCCGATTACGAGGAGCGTGCTTTTGGCCGTTGTGGAAGTACTTTCCCTTTTGACAGAGGGACATTGCGGTTATAGTTGCCTCGCCACCTTGAAGGTGGGGTTCCCCATTTTTCCATAGCTAACTGAAAAGTTGAGGTTTTACATTAGTATTACCAGAATAGAAGATATTAAGGAGGCAGCAAAACCAAACAAAATAGCTTTGGTCTATATCGAACTTATTACGGTGAACCCATGTAAAATATTAGTTGTATTTTATTGCAAAGTACATAATAAAACCAGGGTTCCAAACATATGACCATGTACCCCTAATGTTTGTCTATTTCTTCACATTGTATTGAGGGCTAAGGATAAAGGGCGAAGTTTATAATACGGTAAGCATAGTATGACATCATTCATATCACAAAACAAGGAGAAACGAGACAAACGGGCAATTGTAACGTTGTGTGGGCAAGTCCGGCCCGGAACTAGATTAGGGTCAAGATCAAAGGAACATCACTCCTCCTTTTAAACCTTGTAAGGTGAATGATACCTAAGACAATTGTGTATAAAATTGAAAAGAGTAATAGACATTGGTTGCAAACCATGCATTCAAGGCACAAGTCGGAGTAAGTAGTAGTTAAAAGGCATGAGGATTAAGGACTTACAAAGGGCTTTGGTGGTGTAGTCATGCCCTTCTTCTTGCTGGTGTGACGGTTTGAAGATTTCCAAACATTTGGTTCGGTACTTTTGGTCCTTGCGGGCTTTCCTGCATTTGAACAAGTCAATATAGATCATAATATGGTACCGGAAAAGAATAAACGACTAATTACAAAACCTCCGGATTGTGCAATATAGCTACGAGATCACGGTTGATTGGAATTTCACTTTCGTCAGGTTGGCCTTGTTCTTTGAACAGTTCACCTACAAGAAGATAGATTTGTGTGGCACATCCAATAGGACTTCAACATGTGATCGATCAATATATATAATGTACGATACTTGGATGGACGGTGTTTAACAAGGCCCCTCGGTCTTCATCGATATATTTTCCCTTTGGAGATGTTTGGGAAAGTTCCTTTTAGCCTTGCCTTCAAAGGTGAGTTTCCTCAAGTTATCACGATCTTGTCATGAGCGGACTTGAAAACATGGGTGCAAGCTTGTCAGGTTGCATCATCTTGGCTATCCTTGAACCTCATCATTTGAAAATTATGGGAGTCATTATCGGCAACCTAGAAAGTATGGGACAGAGCAAGCGATATTACTAGTTTCCATACATAACCATACTTACGAGATAAATGGTCGAGGAAGGTGTTGAACTAGGTTTCGTCTTTGTCATTCTGTCTTGAATCCATGTTGGGAGGATCGTACATGACACCTACGGCAACCGCTGCCTCGATACTAACTTGGTGACTCTGTAGCATCACGTGGCCTTTTTAAACCTACCTCAAAGCGGATCTCCATTCTTCCTCCTCTAGATTTAGTTAACCTATCGAGCATTATCCCGATGTTTGTTTCCTCTTGCACCTAGGTGCTAGTCCAACAACAAACATAGGAAGTGTTAGTGTACATCAAGCTGTGAGACTACATATAAAGAAGCATGCAAGCTGTAACGACTCCTTGCAACTACCTTCTTCTTTGTTTGAAGCTCACAAGAGTTCATCGGTGCCAACTCGTCTTGTGTCAAGAGTGCTTGGGAAGTAGTGTCGGTGTAGGGGAGCTTCAGGAGCGTGCTGCTAGGTGAGTTGGCCTTACAGTATGTCATTGCAGCTAATAATCTTGTGGTAGGTGTTGCAAGAACTAGGGCTGTCTACCTTGCTTGGTTTGGCAGCTATTTGCATGTTTGGCTTTTTGCAGATTCGTGTAGCATGGGATGTCGTGTTTGTAGAATTTTCACTGGACTTTCACCTTCTATTGCACCATCAGTACCAGTGAGAATCTGCAGGATTCATCCGCTTCTCATTCCTTGCCATTCTCTGTTTCTTCCTCTTTCTCTGTGCCATGTTAAGTCAAGCCGACAAAGAAAAGCGAATAAAATTTAGTTCTTGAACAAATTGATCGTGCGTCAATCTTGACGAATAAAACTTTGATGTTAGACAACCACATGATAGGAGGATGTAATATGTATGAAAAAGCAGGGCCGGAGAGATAACGAGAACTATGATGTGTAAACTAAGAATAAGACATTTCACCAAATTAGAAGCAATGCAATGGAATATAGACACCATATGAAAGATGCTACAAATATCGCTCTGCCAAGTTAGCGATGTCTCATCATAAATGGCGTTTAAACAAATGTGAAGCATTGCAAGAAATAAATCATATGCAAGATGCTGACAACATCACACTACCATGTTAGAGGTCTCTAAGTCATTAGTGCCATTGCATATTCACAGACTTATGATGTGTAAAAACTAAGGAGAAGGCATTTCAACAAATTTGAAGCAATGAAAGCTAGACACCATATGAAAGATGCAAATAATATCACTCTACCAAGTTAAAAACTGTCTCGTCATAAGTGCCATTTCAACAAATTAGTAGTACAAGCTAGAAAAGAATGTAGAGATGTAACCTATATCACACTCACGAAGTCAAAGCGTGTCTTATGATAAGTGATTGTTGCAGGAGTTACTAGCATGAGTAATTTGATGTAAGAACATGGTGTGATAGACAGATAGTGTATGTTCTAGAAACAGGAACACGTGTCTTATTCAAATATAATGTGTAAAGTAAGCAGATGGAATTCAACAAAATTAGAAGCAATACAAGCTAGACATCACACATAACATGCAACCACATATAACGATTGCCAAGTTAGAGGAGCACCGGTGATGCTGCACTAGGGAGGCGTGCTCATCATAAACACAGCTTTGTTGAGTGTTTATGCATGTTTTGTCTTGGAAATCATCTTGGGGGTGTGGAGGGTAGAAAGCTGTAGAGGCCCTCCGTTTGGAAGGAGCACCTTTATCCGCTGCCTTTAACTTCCTTCCGCTTTATTGATTTTGAATTGTCAAGTAAAACCGACAAGAAAAAGCAATAAAATTCTCTCTAGAACTCATTCATGCATGATCTTGACAATCACTACTTTGATGTAAAGGCAAACACATGATACCGAGGATGGAATATATACGAAAAGCAGGAGACGACATGGCATGTTCACAGCTATTTGTGTAAACTAGCGATGAAACCATTCAGCAAATAAGAAGCAATGCAAGCTAGACACCACATGAAAGATGCAACAAATATGATTGCCAAGTTAAGCGTCCCATCATAAATGGAATTTCAACAAATTAGAAGCAGCGCGTACTATAAATCATATGAAAGATGCAACTAATATCATACATGCATATACTAAAGGTGTCTCATATTATTGATTGATGCGGATAAAAAAAACAATAGTTTTATGTAAGGACATGCTTAATAGACAGATGTACTATGTACTAAATACGAGGAAGGCATGTCATTACTTGGTATAATGTCACATTTGGGGAGTATAAGCTAAGCAGACTAACACATGCATTTAACCAGATTGGAAGAATTACAATCTAGACACCATATGCAACATGCAACCACATATCACGCTGCCAAGTTAGAGCAAGCACCCACAATGCTAATGTAGAAATGCTGTAATCAACTCTCTGTTCGTTCACTATCTTCATCTAGCATTTCATTTCTTGAGAATCATATGCGGAAGGCGTGCTGCATTCTTTAAATGAGGGTTAGTCCCCTTGCTGCTGCCTCGTCATAAGTGATTGATGATGGATCCACAAGAACATTAGTTTGATGTAAGAACATGGTTAATACACAGATGTACTAGTATGTACCAAAAATAAAAAGGCATGTCATATTCAAAGGTATAATGTGTAAGCTAAGGAGATGCAATTTAACAAATTGGAAGCAATACAAGCTAGACATCCAGCTGGAGTTGAACATGATCATCTGAGGACCTGAGAGCACGGTGGGAGGCGGGCTGCTTCCACCATCATCGTGCTTTTAGTTGGCTTCGGGTGATGCTGTCTTTGTTGGGCTTATCCTTTGGCTCGGCGATGCCACGACTAACTATTTGTCTTACGGTGCTCTCGAGGATGGTGGTTCATGTAAAAATATCTTTCCTTATCTTAATAAAGACCGACTTGACCTTTAGAATACAAGCTACACACCAACATGCAACCACATATGACACGTGAAGTTAAAGCAAGCACACAGGATGGTGGTTCATTGCGGCGAGGTCATCAACTCTGACGAGCTACGTTTACCGTCTCGTCTGCTGACACTTGCACCCTTTATAGTGTTATAGCATGTCTTGCCTACCGGTATACCAAGCTGGGCGACTTCTCTCTTTTTCTTTTTAGCTTCTCTTCGGCGGAGAGTCTGAAATACCCTTGCATAAAAACACAATAATGAGAGTATGGGTGAAGTGTGTGCGAGAACTAGTGCCAGCGTAAAAAGTAGTAGAGATAGCAGGTGGCTTAAAATAAATGGCGGAGACATATGATAGCTCTACAACATTGCATGGCAAACAAAATTAGATTCTACTCCGTGATTGATTTTATAATATATGAGCACAGGAAATGCAGGTACTCCTCCACATGTGGTCATATCTAAGATAACGATCATTGAAAATAAATAGGTTCGGTCGATTTTTTAATAAACCGTCCGATCTATAAGGAGCAGGCGGATGGCCTTCGTCTACCTCCCATGATCCTTGTTATTCAATCTTTCTCGAACCACCGTGACGACCTTGGCCGGACCCGTGCCTCGCCGCCCGCCCTCCTCGACCTCACACTCACCGCCGTGCTTGGCAGCGCCCCAAGCCATCCCTTTAATCCCGGCCGACCTCCGGATCGGGCGCCCGTAGCTCTAGGCCACAGCGCCCTAAGATAAACACCAAGGCGCTGCTTCCCGGCGTAATAGTCGTACTAGCGCTGTTCGCCGAGAATGCTTCGATTAATTGAGAATCAACGGCCAGAAATTGAAATTCGAGGCGGCGGACCTCTAGCTAAGGTGAAATAGTATATGAGGAGAAACCTTGTGCATCGCGAGTTACTAGGAACATCTAGTATCAAGAAAAGCGGTCAACTAATGTCTTCTATGGGATGAATACCCGTGCAAGCAGAGGCGTAAGATTTGCACGAATAAGGGAAGGAGTACCTTCTTGGTTTCGGTGTGGTCACCTCCACATAGCGCCCGATCTTCTTCTTTTTACGGGAAACCGATGTTACGGAGGGTGTTGGGCGAACCCATGGCCAAATTGTTGGCTGTGTTGCCGTGGCTATATGTGGGAGGAACAGATCGGCGGCGAAGAATGGCGTAGCGCGAACAACTCGGTGCGGTGGAGGGTGGCGAGATTGGAAGCGGCAGCGGTGGTAGCAGACGGCGTGGTTGAGCGCTCGGGTATGGATAACTCGCTGACGGCTTCAACTACTGGCCGTGGAGGCGTTGCGGTTGAGGTTGCGGTGAATGGCAGCGTCGTCGGTATCGGCTCGGCGTGATGGAGGAGGCGGTTGATGGGTGGGATGGGGTGGCGGACCCGAGGGCCGGGGTTTCATGGACTGGTGGAGAGGTAGTTTTGGCATACCAGGTCTGAATGGGGAATCGGACGGGTGGGGAACCATGTTTGATGCAGGATGCGCTTGTTTTTGGCTTTTAAAGCAGAAGATGGGATAAGCTTGTTTGAAATTTGGGAAAGTACAAACTTTGCCCCTCTTAAATTCGGACCTATTGCGGGTGAGAGGTAGGATGGTAATCCCAGTGTCCCAAATAGTGAGGCGAGAGCGATTCGGCCGCGCAGCATGTGTGCTTAAGCGGCCATTGTGTATGAATGTTTTTGAGGCGGTTGCGTGGCGTCTAGATGAAGCTACAAACCTACCCGGTTTAGACCTTTGGACGTCGGGCGGTAGGTTTCACGAGGTCGGAGTTATTGAAAAGTAATTTCCTTGTACTACCAAACTTTGGTCTCACGTGGTTTCGAGGCGAGTAGAGGCTCTTTTGGTAACCGTTCAAAATTTTGAAACACAAGCATTCACGTTTAGAGTACTCTTGAACTATATGATTGACCTAAATAGACAACGTTATATTTGACCTTGTATGTTTGAAAACCTCATTAAATTATCCGCTTCCTTTTGAATTTTGACACTTGAAAATCCTATAACTTCGATTATTTTGGAATGGAGGAGCTAAATTTGAATCTATTTTGTACCGCGACCATATGCTATTATGTACAAAATCAGACAAGATTGGTACCCCCATAGTTTAGGTATGGTTTACAAATGCCATGATATCAAATTCAAATAATTGAATGGACTTCATGTTGAATTGATTTTTAAACCACCTTAGGTTGAATTCAAATGTATGCTAGTTCATAGGTAGCTATTTATAATGTCCATTGTGTAACTTTGTATGTATAATGTGCTTTACACACACAACATGAACTATACTCACGTTTATATTAGATTGCTAAGCGATGCATTATGCAGGTTCAAAATACTAACTATGTGGTTGTGTAGAATAATAACATAGACATGCTCAAATTTGATAGAATCTAGATGTCGATGGATCAATGACCACTCCTTACATGGTGCAAATATCATGATCCATCCTAATATTTGGATACAATTTATATCTTTAATCAATGTGTAGAGCAGTCTTTTCGTGTAGTTTCACTCTCCATCGGTGGTCTCTCACACATGCTCACACACTCTCTCTCAGGGTGTCTTTCTGCTTACACATTCTCTAGATATAACCCTCCCTCCCTCTAGTAACCATTTACAACTGTTTTCACTAACCTTTATCACAAGCACTCTTCCTCTACAAACATACACACACACAATCCTCATCGACCCTTTCTATACATGGACCTGCCCTCGTGTCTCATGTACGCACATTATCTTCACTTTGTCTCTCTCGCATTATCTCACACCTCTCTTCCTAATCGGCAGTATGATTCTAGCGAGCATTCTGTAGGATGCCCTTAAAGTTAGGTTGGATGAATAGTAATATCGGAGATAGAGGGTTACCTTAGTCAAAGAACCTAGGGTTACAAATCCTAAGCGGCTTTGTCGTTGGACACGAGTCCTTCACAATTCTGCTATCTTTGTCTTGTCGACTAGTCATCCATGGGTCTTCCTAAATGTGTCATGGGCCGACCAATGTGGCGTAGGGGCGGAACGAACAAAGGCCTCACCTCGACCCACCAGGACCTCAGCGGTGACACACCCTCTGCCCCCACGTCTCATTATCTTCTCACACCCACATACCAACACAAACACCACACACAGAAAAAATTCTCCTGGTGCCTCTATTCCCTCCCCTTGCATATACACACTCAAGGGAATGGAATCTCTTGTCGTGACGTCATATTCGTCTCTCTCTCTCTAGACCACCCTCATTTCTACGTGCTATCTCTCCCCACCCCCTCATGGGCCCCTCTATCCATGCCTCTCTCGAATCGTAATACACACACATACCTCTCTAGGCCCATAAATGCATCAACTACACATTCACACATGTTACATCACGTACCCATTGATCTAAAAGCCCTCTCTTCACGTTTATTTACATACAACATTCCTTTTGAATAAAGTGTGGCCAAAAATTATTTTAGGTTTCTACATATATACAACATTACAAAGTTATATGGAAGTCTGACGCTAATTTGCATTGCATTGTGCCCACAATGATATTTATTCATGCTTGTGAATTTGTATATTTTATACTATATACAAAGTTAGTCATAATAAAGAGAAGCAAGAAGAGCATCTCTCTCTCCATCGCATACCCACCCCTGCGCGCCCTTTCACGTATGCACAAAACTATCTCCATGTCCTCTAAAAGTAAGCCCCAGAAAATTCACGCGTGTTTCATCTTTCTCTCGCGATATATGCAATGCGATCATTGTATTTGAAGTGAAAGCCACGATACATACATTGGACTTCATAATCCACTCATTACGGTCACCGTTTATGTTTAGTGGTTATTATACGATCCGCAGGCTCACCGTACAACTTTGTATTTGCTCATGACATGACTAGTAGACGAGTTGAAGCGCTCCACGTGGCACCTAATCTAGTGTTGAATCACATTATCTCACTAACATCGTGCCCACCTGTCGACTTGTATCTACTCTACATCTACACTATTATAAAATACATAAAATACACTCTTATAAAAAACAGAGTTGGTGATGATGGTGCACTGCCATCTGCAATATAGGCCGTCCGATTTATATCGGCGGATAGGAAAAAACTATGGCAGTTTTGCAATAAGGTACCCACACACCTCTCCACATTTGCAAATAAGGCCTTCCCTCGTTCATCCTTTTCTCTCACAAGATAAACAAGTCATACAAATGCATCTTGATGTTCGTTACAGCATGCGGAGCATCTTAGCTAATGAAATGAAAACAAGCGACAAAAAAATATTTTGATGGTGGTGCGAAGTCATGACCCGCGGGCACAGCGGACAAGGTGGCCTTGTATTGGTATGTTGAGCGTCTGTTTTAACACCAGGAGCTGGTGTGGTGATTATACACCTGCATGCGCATGCACACGAACTCCATCACATAACACTCACACAAACACATGCACCCATACGCGCAACACTCCCACGTACACACGTAGCCACATGCCATAACACTCACCGCACACTGCGCGCGCATGCATGCACACACGATACACCACACGACCAACACACACTCTCACGCTCAAGTGCTCAACCTACACATGCATGCGCACACATCAGGCCACAGCAGACACATACACAACCGGTGATTCCAGCGCACGGGTTGGAGCCTTATCGTGCTGCATAAATTGTGTTTATCGACCTTTTCCCTATGCTGCCCGGCGAGGTGGGACCCACAAGGAACATGGTCAATTTAACTAGATCAACATGGCGCCACACAGAACTATTTGGCGGTCAGCGAGTGCAATCCGATGCTGAACTGTGAGCAAGTGACCGGATAATCACCGCAAAAACATATATAGTGACCGTAATCAGCTTATTTTGAAGTTCGGTGACCGTACTCGCTTTTCTCTCTGTAGGCCTCCAAACTACATCTCTACGTTCTGCATGTACATCTAACAACTATGCAATACAACATTACTACTACACTCTAACCTTTATGGCGACCCGACCTCGGATGGTCAAGTCTACGTATACGTGTCATCCTGGATCGGTAATCTTTGACACACACGATTACTCGAAGGATTTATAACAGAGTAGCAATCACACACTTATTACATCGAATGTCTCAAAGAGAACTTATTACAATAATATGGCTTAAGGCCATCTAATGCGATAACAGCGGAAGGCTTGGAAGATAAAGTGAGTCCATCAACTCCAGCGGCATAAGCGAGGCTGCTGACAGCGACCTACAATCCTTACTCCTCGTCGACAAATCGCAACATAAAATGTTGCAGCAGGAAACAGTCAGCACATGGAATATCTGGCAATGTAACACATAGAGAGTAATGAAAGAATGATATATACTACATGCATATATGGCTGGTGGAAAGCTCTATAGTTACAGATTTTGCAAAAGCCAATTTTCCCTATATCAAAGGAATAAATTTTATTTTAACTATCATGGTGGTTGAAACATCATTGAGAAGGTATAACCCCATCTCAATCCCAATTAAAGTGATTAACAACCCAGCAGTATTAATTTAGAGTGATGAGATACATGTGAATACTCAAGTACTAGATACTCGAAATTGTCCATAACAGGGGACACGGCTAACCATGATTAGATTGTACACTCTGCGAGAGGTTTGCGCACTTCTCCCCACAAGACTCGATCGCCTCCGTTGGTTTCTACTTTTGCATGGTTGTTTGAGAGCGGATGGCCGAGACCTGATCTTTCGAAACATTAACTCTCTACTCGGATAGATCATACCAAACCTATAAAACCCACTACCTTTGATCTACCTCTTGAGAGCTTCACGTAACTTACTCAACTATGCTAGAGCCCATAATAGCTTGTGGCTGCACGGAAGTTTCTAGCATGAATAATCTCGAGTTCCTTTGAGCACAGGTGGCGGTCCTTAGGAAGATCACCACGGATACCGGGATTTCCAAAATAAAGCAGACAACCTTTGGGTTCCCCGGTGCCTCAATGCACCCATATGTGTATTTAAGTTGCCACCTTAAAGCAAACCATTAATTAATAATCTCACATCTGTCGTGAATATCTCTCAAACCCAAACCACGTCTCTGAGCATAGCATGGCAATATAAGCAACACGTAGAAGTAACTCCCAAGGGTTTGATAATAACGAGGGCAATAGGTTCCTACCTCATCATCTACTTCCCAACCCACAAATTAATGACATCCTAATCATGCAATGTTTGAGGATTGACCTAATGCATAAAACTGGGTATGAAAAGGTATGATCAAGTGTTACTTGCCTTCTTGACGATCCGTGAATCCTTAGAGACTCGTAGTAACACGCTTAGCACTCAAATTCTATCGCAAGCAAACAATACATACATAAGCAACAAACAAAGATGCACAAGCGAAACTTCAACTGAAAGAGGTTGACGGAGAGTTCAACTTAAGAACTCCGGTTTGCAAAAGAATCAAACCAAGCGGAACAACGAAACTCAAGCGGCGAGAAAACAAGGTCCATTTACTAATCTGAACTAGAGTCAAACTTTACAATGACAAAAACTGGTTTAAGTTGGCTATTCAGAAATAGGGTTTGAGATGAAACTCGGTAGCTTGAATCGCTGATTCCGATAAGACGAAAGTTATACTAATTTGAGCATTGGTTGAAATCGAATTCGGAATAATCGCGGAATAAAACCGATAAAAAAAGCGGCGAGCGACTAAGCGAGCGAGCGTTCGTTAGTAAACTAAATGATGAGCAGTTCGTAAAAGCGAGCGAGCAGTGAGCGCTTCATAAAATAAATAAATCAGAACAAAAAAATAAACCGATCTAAAAAAAGCGGCTAGGGTTTTCCAAAAAAACCGAAGGTTATTATTAAAAAAAGCGACAGGGCTACCTCAACGATCGTCGGTATAGGACTCGGCAACGGTCGTGAGGCTGCTCAGCGTCGGCGGCGGCGGCTGGCTCGGCGGAAGGCTCGGCTCGGACTCGGCTCCTCGGGTCAGGCGGTGGTGGTGGTGGTGATGGCTAAGGGGAGGAGGTATATAATGGGGGAGGGAGGTGGCTTGGAGGAGGAGGGAGGTGGCTTGGAGGAGGGCAGGCGGGGGGAGGTCGGCTCGGACTCGAGTCAGCCTTGTGGCCTGTGAGTGCGAGGCGGCGGCTTGGGCGGCTGCTCAGCTGGGCCGTTAGCCCGATCGGTATGATTCTTTATTATTATTTTTTGAAACAAACATTCATGAAAATTGTAAAAATCCTAGAAAAATAAATAAAAATCTAAAAATGCCAAAACAAGTTTTCTTTGCCTAAATAAAATATTTAGAACAAGATGAACTTTTCTTGGCCCTAAAATGCAATTTTAGATATATGCAAATTTTCTCTAGGCAAATAAAATTCCAAATAAGTAAAATAAAAACCCAAAAATGATTTTAACATTTTCCTCCGGTATTTCAATTATTTTTGGAGAAGTCATATTATCTCCTCTCGTTTATTTTTAAACATGAAATATTTTCTAGAGAAAATTATAAAATCCAAAGTCCTCGTCTTTCATTATTTGATAAAATTCAAATATGAAAATCAGAAAATCCCCAACTCTCTCGAGGGTCCTTGAGTTGCTTAGGATTTGAGGATAGCAAATGAAACTCAATAAAATATGATATGCATGGATGACCATGTATAACATGCCAAATTGAAAATTTGGGATGTTACAAACCTACCCCTTAAGATGAATCTAGCCCTCGAGATTGGGTTAACTAGAAAATAGGTGCGGATGGTCCATGCGAATATCATCTTCTCGCTCCCGGTGGCTTCCTCCTCGGTGTGGTGGCTCCTTTGAACTTTACAAACCTTGATAACTTTGTTGCGGTGACTCGGTGTCGAAATCCAAAATCTTTCTTGGCTTCTCCTCATAAGTCAAATTATTATCCAAGCTATATCGCCTCTAGGAGCCTTTGTATCCTTTAACGGTATGTCGGCCATCTCGTGTGGCACTTCTTGATTGTGATCGTGAAACACATCGTGAACTCTGACAGATCCTTGGGTAACTCGGTTTGTGGCAACTTCTCCCATTCGTTCCAAAACACGTCGGTCCTACAAATCTTGGGGCTAACTTTCCCTTTACTCCAAAACGTTTCCTCCCCTCGGGGTGATACTCATGAATAGGCTCTGTCCCGATTTCATATGTTACTTCCTTGCGTTTTGAATCTGTAACTCTTACATCTAGGCTGAGCAATCTTTAGTCTATCTCGATCAGTTTAACCTTCTCTTACGAGTCTTTGATCAAATCTGGTCCAAACAAGCGGCGGTCTCCGACCTCATCCCACATCAAGGGTGTTCTACATCTGCGTCCGTCTGAGCTTGAGCGATGCCATTTTCAAAGCGGCACAGTAGCTGTTGTTATATGAGAATTCTGCGTCTGACAAATTGTCATCCCAACTAGATCCATAATCTAGCGCGGGCTCTTAACATATCCTCTAGAATCTGGTTAACTCTCTACATGCATCCATCCATGCATGGGTGGAGCAGTACTAAACTCAATCTGGTACCCAAAGTGCAGGTGTAGTTGATGCCAAAACTTTGAAGTAAAGCTGTGTTCCTCTATCGTCTGATGCTCCTCGGAACTCCATGCAAACATCGATCCTGGTCATATATATCTTGGCCAACTTGGCACTTGTATAAGTTGTTTTCCTTTGGGATGAAGTGAGCTACTTTGGTCAACGATCACAACTACCCATATTGAATCATATCTGCTTTGGTTCTAGGTAATCCGGTGATAAAATCCATGCCAAGTTTGTCCCACTTCCATTCGGGTATTGGCATAGGCTGCATGATCCTGCTTTTGGCTTTTGATGCTCTGCCTTCACTCTCGACATACGCCATAGCGGCTACATACTCGGCAATATCCTTCTTCATACAGTCCACGAAGCGTTCCTTCAAGTCCAAATACATCTTGGTGTTTCGGGGTGAATCGAGTATGGTGAGTCATGGGCCTCTTGAAGTATTAACTTCCGATCTCCGAATTGTTGGGCACATAAATCCGATCCTCAAACCACAAGGTATCGTGCTCATCCTCGCGAAAACCTTTGGCTTTTCCTTTGCCCATCTTTTCCTTTATCTCAGCAATCTCTTTATCCTCCTTTTGAGCGTCTGAATCTTGTCTAACAAGGTGTTGAACCTCCATTGTTGCAAGAAAACCTCTTGGAACAATCTCCAACAGTTCCATAATATCCTCTGCTAACTCCTTTGGCAGTCCTCTACTTTCAAGGATATTGGCATAACTCTTCCGACTCAAAGCGTCTGCTACTGACGTTGGCCTTTCTGGATGATAGTGTAGCTTCATGTCGTAATCCTTTATAAGTTCAGCCATCTCCTCATGCGAGGTTTAACTCCTTCTTGTGAAAATGTACTTTAAACTCTTATGATCCGTGTACACATCTAGCGGTTTCCCATGAGATAATGTCTCGGTCTTCAGCGCATGTACTACAGCTGCTAACTCCAAATCATCGTGGCATAGTTCAACTCATGAGGTTTCGGTTGTCGTGAGGCATATGAAACAACTTTTCAAATCTGCATAAGAACACATCCAAGTCCCAAGCGAGAGCATCACAATACACTTGAAACTCCTTATGTATTTACGGCAAGGTCGGCCTTTGGGGCTGTAGTCAACCATTCTTCAACTCTTGGAAGCTTGTCTCACGATCCTATGTCCATTTGAACTTGGTATCCTTCTTTAGCAATTCTGTCATTGGTTTAGCAATCTTGGAAAAATTCTCAATAAATCTCCGATAATATCACTGCCGGTCCAAAGGCTGCGAATCTCATTGGTGAAGTGGGTGCCAACCATTCGATGACTAACTGAATTTCTTGGGATCTCTTTGCTATACCCTCTCTGATATAACATGCCCAAAAATCAACTTCCTTTAACCAAAACTCGCACTTGCTGAATTTGGCATATAAGCGGTGTTCCCTGAGTTTCTCAAGAACCAAGCGTAGGTGTTACTGTGCTCCTCTTAGTTCTTGAGTAAACCATAATATCATCGATAAACACCACAACAAACTTGTCCAAATACTCCATGAACACTTTGTTCATCATACTCATGAAATAAGCGAGGCGTTAGTCGGTCCAAGCGACATGACGGTATACTCATATAATCCATATCGTGTGGTGAATCTTGTCTTTGGTATATCCTTCTCTCGGATCTTCAAGCGATGGTATCCGATCGTAGATCAATCTTAGAAAACACCTTAGCTCCTTGCAAGTGATCAAAGCAGATCATTAATCATTGGTAAGGTATACTTGTTCTTTATCGTTACTTCATTGAGCTCGGTAATCAACAACCATCCTTAAGGATTTATCCTTCTTCTCCACCAAAATCTTGGAGCTCCCCAAGGTGAAGAACTTCTCTGAATGTAACCTTTCTCCAATAGCTCCTTGATCTGCTTCTTAATTTCCTCCGGATCATTTGCGGGCATCAATAGAGTCTCTTTGATATTGGTCCTGTACGGCATTAGTTCTATCGGAAATTCGATGTCTCGATCCGGTGGCATGCTGGTAACTCTTCGGAAAAACATCTAGATAATCCTTCACTGGTACTTCCTCTTGTACAACTCCGTGAGGTATTCCTTAGCTCCTCCTAGGCACATGCCTAGATACATATAATCCTTTTTCCCTCAGGGGTGGTAAGATAAATTGACTTGCTAGCACAGTCAATACTTCCTCAAACTTTGACATCCAATCCATACCTAATATCACATCAATCCTTGCGACTCCAAGATAATTAGGTCGAGACGGAAAAACATGCGTGCCAATGATTAGGGGTATCTGGGTGCACCACTTGCTAGCCATGTACTCTGCTCGAGCGAGCTCACTAAAGAGGGGTTCTAAAGTGCAGGTTGGTAACAAACTTATCCACAAATCCTTGATATGTATGAATCACGATGCACGATGTCGAAAAGAACAATAGCGGTAAATGGTGAACCACAAACTTACCTACCAGCGTTGGCTGCTCTTCAACTTCCTCCATGTTGGCGTGGTTCACTTGTCCTTTGTTGAAGAGATTGGGCTTCTTCCCAGCGCTCCCATTTCCGTTTCCATTCTTTCCTTGAGGCGGTCGTTGGCATAGTGCCTGTCTTGCCTTATAAAGCAAATAACTTGGCTCAAGTCTCTCTTGGCGGGTGTAGCTGGGTTAGGCGATTCGATTATTGTTGGCTGCATTTCCATTCCCATTCTTCACACCATTATGCGATCCTCCTCCGGTATGGTTATGTCCTCCATGGTTATGAACTAGTCCTCGAGTTCGGGGTTAAGCGAGACTTCTGGTGAGCTCCGAGTTATACTTCCCTTGTCCATACTTCCTCTTCGATTCTCAATTTGCTGCTGCTTTCCTTCAATCATTTGGGCCTTATCTACCAACTCTGGTAGTTGTTGAAAGTTGCCACCATCAGCTGCATACTCATCTCATCATTCAGCCCTTCCATAAACTTCTCTTGCTTGGCGGCATCGTGGCCACATCATCGGGGCATAGCGTGATAACTTACTAAACTCATCTCGTCTTGAGCCACGATGCGATTCCCTGGCGTAAGTTGCGGAACTCACGCTTCTTTATCTGCATGGCTCCGGTTGAAACATGGGCGTCTGAAAAGCTGTTGGAACTGGTCCCAAGTGACATTGGCTATAGGAAAAGTAGCCGTGTAATTCTCCCACCATGCGGCTGCTGGTCCATCAATTGATGTCGGACAAAGCGCACTCTTTCAGCATCCGTGCATCCTGCGGTGGTTAACTCCTTCAATCTGGCGTAACCGGTCATCGCAACTATTGGCTCGGTGCTCTTGGAAAACACCGGCGGTTGTAACCTTAAGCGGGCTAAATTGTCTCTTGGCGGCGGGTTGTTGTTGTTGTTGTTGTTGTTGTTGGCATTGCCTGGTTACGAACTAGCAATTGCATCAAGGCATTACCTGCATTGGATCATGAGTGAGCTCGGTGGGAAAACAAAACCGGGGTCACGTCTGGGAGGCATCTGAAGGTTTAGATGGGAGAGATTAGAATAGAAAGAGGTCTAGTGAAAAACACTACCCATATGCACATGAGGCAAACACACATTCAATCAAGCAAGCAAGGGCATACAAAAGCGATCTAGGACTATCGCATAAGTGCTCAACTACTACTAGTTACATGGGGTAATACTACTATTATATGGTGGTCATCTAGAAATTTTGATCGGTGGAAGACTCCATGATGTACGCTCGACTTTGTCTTCATAGTCATCATCACTTGGGTCTGAGTCGGTGTAAATCGATGATGATGTAGTTATGCGGACAAGCGGGATCTTCTTCCTCTTCTTGCTCCTCTTCCTTGGGTCTTGGTCCTCCCATGAAGACTCGATCTTCTTGACTAGGTCGTCGTTCTTCTCCGATAGTATTTTGATTTCTTCCTCATATCCATCGCATGTAGACTTGAGTTCTTCCTCCAGCTCGATGATCTTGGTTTCGCCTTCTTCAAATCCAACATGTCTGCGCTTTGTCTGGTTCTCATGGCGTCGAATGTGTTGGTTTAGTTCTGGATGTAGGCTGCAATGGATCTATCCTTCTTGGTGCTGATTACTTCCCATTGCTCGTCTCGGCACCCACATATTTGGTATATGGTGTCTTTAAGCTCCTTATTGTAGACTTCTCCAATCGTCCCATGGTAATGTGAGCTGCCATACTCTTTCCCAAACTCCATGTTGGTGCATTGAAAACACATACTATGGGCTCCGTGCTTGGCGCAAATGTCCTTAGGGAACTAGAGCTTGAATCTTCCAGCATTCTTCTTCTGGTAAGGTGGCGTTGTACGTCCCGGTGAAGCTTGGTATTCCAATATTCAGGTACCTAGTGACTTCCTTCAAGTGGCGTCAGAAAGGTGTGTCTTCATCCGGTTGGGCAAACTTGTACTTCATCTCCGTCATCCTAGAGAGTGGAAAAATGGAGGGAGGTCAGAAATGAGTAGAGAGGAGTGGCCTATGGTTTTATCTTAGTGGTGTGTCCTACACTCAGCGTGTGCTCTGATACCATCTTGTAGCGACCCGACCTCGGATGGTCAAGTCTACGTGTACATGTCATCCTGGATCGGTAATCTTGACACACACGATTACTCGAAGGATTTATATGAGTAGCAATCACACACTTATTACATCGAATGTCTCAAAAGAACTTATTACAATAATATGGCTTAAGGCCATCTAATGCGATAACAGCGGAAGTCTTGGAAGATAAAGTGAGTCCATCAACTCCAGCGGCATAAGCAGAGCTGCGAGCAGCGACCTACAATCCTTACTCCTCGTGCGAAAAGTCTGCAACATAAAATGTTGCAGCGAAACAGGTCAGCACATGGAATATCTGGCAATGTAACACATAGAGTAATGAAAGAATGATATATACTACATGCATATATGGCTGGTGGAAAGCTCTATGGTTCTGAGTTTTGCAAAAGCCAATTTTCCCTATATCAAAGGAATAAATTTTATTTTAACTATCATGGTGGTTGAAACATCATTGAGAAGGTATAACCCCATCTCAATCCCAATTAAAGTGATTAACAACCCAGGTATTAATTTAGAGTGATGAGATACATGTGAATACTCAAGTACTAGATACTCGAAATTGTCCATAACAGGGGACACGGCTAACCATGATTAGATTGTACACTCTGCGGAGGGTTTCGCACTTTTCCCCACAAGACTCGATCGCCTCCGTTGGTTTCTCGCTTTGCATGTTGTTTGAGAGCGGATGACCAAGACCACGATCTTTGAAACATTAACTCTCTACTCGGATAGATCATACCAAACCTATAAAACCCACTACCTGCTGATCTACCTCTTGAGAGCTTCACGTAACTTACTCAACTATGCTAGAGCCCATAATAGCTTGTGGCTGCACGGAAGTTTCTAGCATGAATAATCTCGATTCCTTTGAGCACAGGTGGTGGTCCTTAGGAAGATCACACGGATACCCAGGATTTCAAAATAAAACAGACAACCTTTGGGTTCCCAGTGCTTCAATCCACCCAGGATGTGTATTTAAGTTGCCACCTTAAAGTAAACCATTAATTAATAATCTCACATCTGTCGTGAATATCTCTCAAACCCAAACCACGTCTACGAGCATAGCATGGCAATATAAGCAACACGTAGAGGTAACTCCCAAGGGTTTGATAGTAACAGGGCAATAGGTTCCTACCTCATTATCTACTTCCCAACCCACAAATTAATGACATCCTAATCATGCAATGTTTGAGGATTGACCTAATGCATAAAACTGGGTATGAAAAGGTATGATCAAGTGTTACTTGCCTTCTTGACGATCCGTGAATCCTAGAGACTCGTAGTAACACGCTTACGCACTCAGGAATTCTATACATAAGCAAACAATACATACATAAGCAACAAACAAAGATGCACAAACTAAACTTCAACTGAAAGAGGTTGACGGAGAGTTCAACTTAAGAACTCCGGTTTGCAAAAGAATCAAACCAAAGCGGAACAACGAAACTCAAGCGGCGAGAGAAACAAGGTCCATTTACTAATCTGAACTAGAGTCAAATTTTACAATGATAAAAACTGGTTTAAGTTGGCTATTCGGAAGAGGTTTGAGATGAAACTCGGGCGCTTGAATCGCTGATTCCGATAAGCAATGAAAAAGTTATACTAATTTGAGCATTGGTTCAGAAATCGAATTGAATAATCGTGGAATAAAACCGATAAAAGAAAGCGACGAGCGACTAACGAGCGAGCGTTCGTTGGTGGAAACTAAATGATGAGCGGTTCGTAAAAGCGAGCGAGCAGTGAGCAGCTATAAAATAAATAAATCGGAACAAAAAAAATAAACCGATCTAAAAAGCGGCTAGGTTTTCCAAAAAAAACGAAGGGTTATTATTTAAAAAACCGGCGACAGGCTACCTCCGACGATCGTCCGTGGTAGTGACTCCAGAGTCGGCGATGGCGGCTCGGCGAGGCGGCTCGGCGAGGCTGGCGGTGGCCAAAGGCGTGAGGCGGCTCGGGCTCGGCTCCTCGGGTCGGGCGGTGGTGGTGGTGGTGATGGCTAAGGGGAGAGCGGTATATAAGGGAGGGAGGTGGCTTGGAGGAGGCGGCGGCGGGGGAGGTCCAGCTCGGACTCCTAGTCGGTCTTGGCGGCGGCAGCGTGTCAGAGGTGGGGGCGGCGGCTTGGGCGGCCTGCTCAGTGGGCCGTTAGCCCAGTCGATCCGGATTCTTTATTTTTTAAAAGAAACATTCCGCCGAAATTGTAAAAATCCGAGAAAAATAAATAAAAATCTAAAAATGCCAAAACAAGTTTTCTTTGCCTAAATAAAATATTTAGAATAAGATGAACTTTTCTTGGCCCCTAAAATGCAATTTTAGATATATGCAAATTTTTCTCTAGGCAAATAAAATTCCAAATAAGTAAAATAAAAACCCAAAAATGATTTTAACATTTTTCCTCCGGTATTTCAATTATTTTTGGAGAAGTCATATTATCTCCTCTCGTTTATTTTAAACATGAAATATTTTCGGAGAGAAAATTATAAATCAAAAGTCCTTGTCTTTCATTATTTGATAAAATTCAAATATGAAAATCGGAAAATCCCCAACTCTCTCAGGGTCCTTGAGTTGCTTAGGATTTGAGGATAGCAAATGAAACTGCAATAAAATATGATATGCATGGATGACCTGTGTATAACATGCCAAATTGAAAATTTGGGATGTTACAAACACAATAAATCATATGTGTTTTTAGTTTTACTAGATATCATATTGTTACTTATAATTATTCAGTTTGCATACATTAAAATTGCCTTTGAAATGTATGGCCAGTATCATCTACCGTCTGGAAAAATCCGCCCTTTCTGTTTAATCGGGTTTGTATCGATGGATAAATCGTCTTGAAACAGCAAAACTATAGTACTATCTGGTACAAGTGATAGTTCACTGGGCCGTCGTGTCGTCTACTCCTCCGTCGTAAAGTGGGCGCTTCGCTTTCATAAATCTTCTAGTCCCTTTAGCCGACATGTGGGACATCAAGCTACGGATCCACGTGTCATACCGAATCTGATCGCGAGCAGCGGTGAAGCACCCAGTCATGGCGCCCGGCGTAGTAATGAGCAATGAGGCGTCAAATCACAAAGCTGCACCTTTCCCTTGATTAAGTTGGAGGGGCGAAGTAATAATGCTAAAAAATGAAGTTGGAGGATGAAGCAACCATCATTTCACTTTCGTTGCTGAATCCGCTTCTCCTCATCTTCTTCAACAACCCGTGTTATACGCGTTGTTACGCTTCATGTGGGGCCTAGCGGATCAGCTTGATTATTTGTCGGTGTCAAAACCGGTGGATCTCGGGTAGGGGTCCCGAACTGTGCGTCTAGGCGGATGGTAACGAGGAGACAAGGGACACGATGTTTTACCGAGTTCGGGCCCTCTTGATGGAGGTAAAACCCTCGTCCTGCTTGATTGATATTGATATTGTGGATGTTTACAGAGTGGATCTACCACGAGATCAAGGAGGCTAAACCTAGAAGCTAGCCTATGGTATGATTGTAAGGGTTGTTGTTGAGTCCTACGGACTAGAGCCATCCGGTTTATATAGACAGGAGAGGGCTAGGGTTACATAGAGTCGGTTACAATGGTAGGAGATCTACATATCCGTATCGTAAGCTTGCCTTCCACGCCAAGGAAAGTCCCATCCGGACACGGCGAAGTCTTCAATCTTGTATCTTCATAGTCTTGGAGTCGATCGATGATGATAGTCCGACCAATGATAGTTCGGTGATGATGGTAGTCCGGCTATCCGGACACCCCTAATCCGGGACTTCCTCGGTAGCCCTGAACCAGGCTTCAATGGCGACATGTCGCAGCGTATATTGCTTGGCATTGCAAGGCGGGTTCCTCCTCGAATGATAGAAGATTGTGAACACCAGGATAGTGTCCGGCTCTGCAAAATAAATTCCACATTCCTAGTAGAGAATAATATATACACAAGTTCAATCTGCGGCGTTTTCTGCGGCATGACATCACGCCACTACCAAGCCATTATTTAAATCGTTTTTACTCTACCACCTCGGCGCATTTAGCGGCGGTTTCCTTGTACGTCTTGTCGAGCGGAGATCGTGTTTCCCCTTAATCAGGATTCTCATCAATACGGACGTGGGTAACCCAACGCGCCATTGATGGTGGCGCTTGGGAGATAAGCGAGTTTTACGGGCGGTGGGGGCCAGCGTAGTGAGAACGCCCGCCCATATAAGGGATAAGGATTTACCTTCTCACCTCGCCTTCTTCCTCCTTTGCTTATCCATCTCCCTTTTCGAGCTCCAGCGCCCAAGTTCGCGCATCTCGTCTCAACCTTCTCCAACCATGTCGGGCGGGAGGTAAATGGTTGGCCTCCACCGTTAAGGAGGAGCACATCGCCAAACTTCTTGTGGCGCGGATACCTCTCCGCGACGCCAGCGCCGGCTGCCCGAGAGGGCAGCTCATCCCACCCAGGCCCCATGAGAGGTCGTTTTCCTTCCCCACTTCCTCCATGGACTGGGCTTTCCACTTCACCCCTTTGTCCAGGGGCTCATGTTCTACTCGGCCTGGATTTCCATGATCTGGCGCGAACTTCATCCTCAACATCTCGGCGTTTATCGTGGTGTGCGAGGCCTTCCTCTGCATCCAGCCCCACTTGGCTTGTGGCTCAAGACCTTCAATGTCAAGCGAAGGTAGTGAAGGGCACTCAAGCGGAGTCTGGAGGCGCCATGTTGGGCAAGATGCCCAATGTCCTTTAGTTGAAGGGCCTTCGTGGAATCCGTCAAGGGGTGGCAATCGGGTTGGTTCTATATCACGAGCAGCGTGACCCTACATGGTGGCGGCCCCGAGTTCGATCTGGTATCCCCACAGCTCACCTCACAGAAGAAGGGCTTGCTGTGGGGTAGTTGAAGGGCTAGCGGGACTCAAGCACTGTATCCGAAGCTGGTGAAGAAGCTCGGGCTGGTTAACGTGGTCAAGTCATGCTTGTCGCGGATTCTCCCATGCCAAGCGGGCATTCAATCTATGGGAGTTCGATCCGGAACAGCACCGGGCTGAGTGGGCTCTTGACCTGACGTCTGAAGGCGCTGGAGGTGCTGTTCAAAGGCGCAACCCCGCATCCATGTTGAAGATCCGCAGTTTAGCTCATGGCGCCAAACCAGCAGGTAAGTGATTCTACCCCTTCACGGGGCACTTGCTTTTCATAGTTTGACTCTATCTGGGTTTTAATTTCCCTTTTCCTTTGGCAGGACTGGATGAGGAAGGCGGAGCAGATTATCTGCCCGGCTCCTATGCGAAAAATCCGATGAAGCGCTCGTCTAGCGAGGCTGCTGGTTCGGCACGCTGCGTGGTGCGGAGAAAAAAAAAAGAAAGGAGGCCACGGGTGCTCGAAAGAGTTCCCATTTTTAGGTGTCCGGCGACTCGGGCGGACTCCTCCCAGCGAGGAGGAGAAAGAGGACTCTCTCGGAGGAGGAGAGAGAGGAAGGAAGGCTTCCCCAGCGGGGGAGGCGAAGGGTCAGAGGGAAGGACTATTCCCGGACAGCTCCGCCAACATCAACGTTGGCGAGGAAGAATGGCCTTCAAGGGCCAGGCCTCGGCGAGATCGTAAGTATCCGGTTCTGAATGATTTATAATTTCTTTTCTGCGTCACATAGTGTCATTACGATGCCGCATGCTGCAAGTCCGGCGGTGATGATCTCCCGCTTCATCAAGTGGGTCGTTGGCTCCGTCGGATGTAGACTCCATCGACCGCCTCCACCCCTCGCGACACCGAGGGGCGAGGTGGGATCCCAGAAAGGACCCATCGGGGAGGCTCGGGCGCCACAAGGCGTCCTCCGGTTTTGCGCGGACTCCATATCGAGAACCCGCGATGGTTCGGGGTCGATCGTGTGCCGAATGAAGGGCAAGACCGTGGCGGCTTGGCCGTCCAACGGGCGCCGGGCAATTTGTTGGGCGCTGCGAGCGCTTCCATCGAGGAAGAACACCGCACTATTATGAGTGCGGTGATTGGAAAGTGCAGCTTGCCAAGGCGGGCTGGCCCGAAGCTCTGATAGCCTTCTATCGGGCTTTGAGGTAAAAGTTAAAATATGCAATGTAATACCGCATAGACAGTAGCCCACGATGCTCGGTTGGTGTTGGGAAGAAAAGCGGACGGAGGATCTGAAAAAAAAAGATATACACGGGGTTGCTAAAAATTATGTCAATATGGGTTGCGAGGCTGCGCTGCTGACCTCTTGCTTGGACTGCGGAGGTCGGTGCTTTGAAGCAGGAGCTCGGCGGTCGAGCAAGAGCTCGGCAGCGCCGAAGCAGCTCAGGACAAAGAAGGTGAGTAACACCACTTTGAACTTGTACCTTCTGAAAAGGATTTAGGTTGCAACAAAAATACTTGAGGATAACATGGGTGCTGCGGGGGCCCACGAGCGAGTGGCGACCACGAAGGAGGCCGTGTCATGACGAGCATAATCTGACCCACAGGCAGGAGAGCGAGAAAAGCAAGAGGCGCGGGTGGCGGTGGTTCAGCAAGAGCTCCGAGGCTCTCATGGAAAAGCATGAGAGTTTGGGCGTGACTCAAAGACCGAGTCGAGCTTGCCTCGGCTCTCGAAAGTGTAAAACTGCCAAGGCCGATGCCCATAAGTCCCTTGAGGAGATTGAGTTGATGAGGAAGATAGCGGCGGGTAAGGCATTTTTCATGCAAAGCAAGCATGTGAATGTAAATTACGTGTTACTTACGGGTCGGAGCTCTCGAGGCGTTTGCAGATCTGCCTCATGGCGTGTACGATGCGCCGCATTCTACCGAGCCGAGGAGGAGCTCAGCGGAGAAGGTCTTACGGTCTCACTATCTTTGAGGCCGGCCATCCAGTGCCCCTAGCGACCAGTGAAGCAGTGGTCGAGCTCCCCTAAGGTGGCCGAGCAGGCCATGAAGGGCCTCATAGTCCGGTTGTGGCTGGAGAGGCCATGCACAGGAGCTACTTGGCCTCGTCACGACGGTTGGTGGATCGTGCCCTGGGTGGAGGTTATCAAAGCGCTCCGCCTGTATTGAAGGTGCTCGTCGGGCCCTTGCCAGCGCAAAAGGTGCATGGGGCAAGCTGGATGCGGAAGCTAATCAGCAGCGCGCCGGTGAGTAAAAAAGGAATATCGTGCCCGAAATGTACTATAAGACTGTCTGAAGGGCCCATAAGATTGCGGATGAGTGCCCCAGGATGTAATTATTGAGTAAATTCGCAATGTGTTATCACTGTCGCTGAAAACTTTGTTCATATCGCTAAGCAGCGCTTGTTAATTTAAAATATTACCTTACATGCGGCCGTTTATTAAATCGAGAGATGGCAAGTAAATCGTCGGCTTGGCCCCCCATGCCACAGTCTTTGGGGTGTTCGGGATAAACTTGAGCACTCTAGTTCCCATTTTGGGTCCATCGAGGCGCTCAACACAGCGAACAAGGCAACGGACTTATAGTGCTTGAACACTCTCACTTAGCCATAGAATTCTATAATTTTAAATTTGGTGAAGCCCCTAGTATTCGGAGGACGAATAAGAGGCGCTATCACGCCTTCATCGGACATTATCCGGAACTTCGCTCGAAGCGGCGTAGGTCTTTAAGGACCGAAAGGACCTCTCGAACAGCGACCGGTCTCTCGCCTTATCATGACGATCAGTTTAGCTTTCTCCTTTGGCGTTAACCCGGCTCAACGGGCGCATGTCGTAGTGGTTCTCCGGTGCTACCTTAGCCGATAGAGCGGGCGTAAGGTGCCAAACATGGGAGCAGGCAAACCCAACTATTGACCCAAGACATGATTGGAGCGATTCATATAATGCTATAAGTTAGGGTGCCGCACTTGTGAAAGTGTTAGGACTTTATCACACCATAATCTGAGAACATAAGCCCTGGTGTATTTGGCGTACCAAAATGTCACAGTGCAACATGTAGTAAATGAACATATATATATATATATATATATATATATATATATATATAGGTGATGCAATTATGGGAAAAAGTGCTGCATTTTATTAGAGAAGATATGCTATGAGTGCGGAATGATACAAATAGTGCGGAAAGCAAAGTTGGACGAATTAAAGGCGTCTCCCTCCGAGGGGTAGGCAGCGGAATGTTGTATTTAACAAATTTAATGCTCGTGATGGAGACCACACGAGTGTTAAATGCGACCTTTGTCCTTCCTGGCTGTTGCATCATGAGTTGGCAGGTTCGCGCGCGGACGAGTTCTGTATAAAAAGAGAAATAAAAGAAAAAAGCGACACACTTGGGAGCCCTGGTGTGGTCGAACCGCACTCTGGGTCTGTTGTGGTTGTGCCTTTCCCCTATGCCCATGGTATCTCAAAGGCGTAATTATATGTGGAGAGTTTGTCTTACAATTTTGCGAGGGCTGGGGTTGAGGCCGCATTACTCTGGCGATGCTTGGAGCGTGCGGTGGTCTTGGTTGATGTTGCTCGGTAGCGTTTGGCGTGTTCGGTCGTTTAACGGCGGACTCGAAAAGCCTTAAAGGCTGCTCTGTGTATACGCGAGAGCGCTGTATGTTCCTCCGTTCGGAGGGCGTTCGTGTTTCCATTGACCGTGATGACTCGCGAGGCCTGGCATCTTGAGCTTAAGGTATGCATAATGCGGCACGCGTTGAATTTTGCTGAGCAGCGGTTCGTCCGGCGAGCGTGATAGCCGCTGCGGAGCAGGACTATGTCGAAGATTAACTCCTCGCGGAAAGTATCCGGGGATCGAAGACCACTTCGGTGTAAGCGAGCACATACAATTGGCCTCGACACCTGGTATGGCGCCTTTGAAGGTTGTCTTTGTAGGTTTAATCCTTGAAGGGTCTATGCCCATCTTGCGCCTGTATCACGATAAAGCAGGTTCAGGCTCTGCCGCCGTCCATCGAGGACTCGTGAGTGAAATCCATCGGCGATTGGGTCTAAAACCAATGCGGCGAATCCGCCATGGCGGATCTTGGTCGGATGGTCTCTTGATCGAAAGTGATCGGGCAAGAGGACCATGGGTTGAATTGCAGGCGGCTGGCTCCATCGCGTATCGTCCCTTAGTGCGCTTCCGCTCCCTCTTGGGAATATCGTTGCGTATATCATATTTACCGTTCGAACTTGAGAGAATCCTTTTGTCCTCTGTTGTTCGGTGGCGGGTCTCTTCCTCGTCATCGCTGTGTAGCCCCTTGTCCTGTTTTGGCGATTAATTTGCCTGCCTTGAATACCCAACAATCTGTTGGTGTGGTTAGCTGGCTTTTGAGAGTTCCATGTATTTGGCAGGAGGCGGTCGAGTATTCGGTCCAAATTGGGCGGGCCGGAGTGGTTCTTTTGAATGGCTTCTTCCGTTGACGGGCTTGGAGCCTCGGAATCCAGCGTTATTGCCGTATCCTCATTCTTGTCGCCGTTAATCGGCGTTTGTTTTGTTTCGGCGCAACCTGCCATTGCGGTCCTTGGTATCCGGACTGCCGGCATTTTCTTTGAGGTTGTTGCTGCTTGAGCTAGCCAGCTATCCTCTCCCGCCTGAAGCGGGTCATGAGTGATGTGAGGGCTGCCATGGATTTCGGCTTCTCTGTCCTAGGTGCGGGCCAGCCACTTTCGTCGCGGATGTTATGTTTGAAGGCAGCGAGGCCTCTGCATCCAGACGGTCGGCGATTTGATTTTCTTTGTTAGAACCGTGTCGAGTGCCTTGCCGATTAAATCGGCTGCTGGATTATGTGGCTTAGGTCATCTGCGTCCGGTGGTACTTGCCATCGTGCCTGGAAGTTGTCGAGGAATGCGGCTTCGGGTCTTCCACATCAATTGACTCTGCGGGCAGGCTGTTAAGCCAATGCGAGCTGGTCCTTTAAGCAAGCGGGAGATATTTGATGGCGTGAAGATCGTCGCATGCGGGCCATATGTATATGGAGAGATAATCCTCAATCAAACTGCGAGGTCTGTTGTGCCATCGTAGGATTCGATATTGTGGGTTTAAACCCTTGAGGATTTGATGATCCATTACTTCCGTCGGTGAAGCATAGTGGGTGTCTTGGTGCCTCGTATTGAGCAATATCGCGGCGTAGCTCGAGGCGTTATCTGCTGTGTTGGCCCGGCGGATAGTTGTATCCGGTGCGGCGGTATTCGTCGTGGGTCTTAGGCATACGTGATCCATAGATAGATCTGGATTGTCTTGCCTTGTCCTCAATATATCTCGCAAGTCGGTAGCGTTCCCCGTGGCTTCATGCTTTTGAGAGATGCGGGGTATGGTTTTGGTGGAGGCTTGCGCCTCTCTGTCATGACCACGAGGTGGTCGGTCTGCCGTATTATGTATTTGGTGATGCAGGTTTGTATGCTTCCTCCTCTAATCGGGGAGCAACTTGCGTTTTAGGTAACTTTTGGAGGCGTTCGAGTTCATACTCTTGACGCGAGGACCTCGGTCCATCTGTCGGCAGATGTAGGTCTTGATCAGCTTGAAGCTGTTGCTGCTTTTTCTTTAGGCTGTTTTGCGTGGCCATTAGCTGCGTCTGAAAGCGCTCTTGTTCGGCGGGATCCTCGGGCCGCCAATTAAATCGTCGTCGAGGCTTGCCTCGTCTCGGAGGAGGTAAGTAATTGTCATCCTCGACCTCTTAAATGCCGCCCTCTCGT
Source organism: Aegilops longissima (assembly GCA_021605205.1). Classification (NCBI taxonomy): domain Eukaryota; kingdom Viridiplantae; phylum Streptophyta; class Magnoliopsida; order Poales; family Poaceae; genus Aegilops; species Aegilops longissima. Next base: position 36,633 of record JAHIAM010000569.1, read on the forward strand.
GAGGGCTTGCTTTCTCCTCCTCTCGCTGGATCGTCTTTGGAGGGAGTTGTCTTGACACTACGGGGTGTTATTATCTCTGTGCGGAATCTCCATTCTTGCCGTGGCGGGATTTAGAAGCGGCGCCGCGTCGGCGCTTGGGCTGTTTCTTTAAGGAATCGGCCTCCGTTGCTTCTTCGCCGTCCCCATCTTTTGGGGTGTCCACCATGTATATGTCGTATGGCGGTGGTCTTCGGTGTCCTGTAAGGCTTTGGTTCTTAGTAGTCTCGGCATCGTCGTCCATACCGTCGATGTCTTGGTCGTGGTCGAATCGTCGGTTAAATCGTCGGCGGTGGCTCTGAAGTGGGTGGTGGGTGGGCTCTGAATTTCTTCGTCGTCGCGTCCCAACCATCCTGGCGTGAGTTCGGCGAGGGCTCTCGGATAGCGAGATGCTTGATGAATTTATGATATCGCGAAGGCGAGTGCTGAAAAGATGTCGCAGCGGTGAATTCCATGATCGGCGCCCCATCGGATTCGTGGCGAGGCGCGGGAGGTTGAGTCGGCGAGTCCGGCACCTCGGAGTCATGAGCTTTATGCGGGACAAGGTAAGTGTTCGGCTCCATCGCCGTAGAAGTTGCAGCTCGGCGGTGTCCAGCCATCCGTCCTCGATCCGGCGATCGGCTCCGGACTATGGGTCGGGCGGATTCGTGTCTGACCTCAAGGTGCTGTCGGCGGCGAGTTAAGTCATGCCCATCGTGGCAGTGCGCGACACGCTTGTCTGCGGCTCAGATCCATCGAAGATCAAGTCCCGCGGATATCGGCCGTGAAGTTTAGGCTTCAAACCTGACTGGCGGCGAAGCGTAGCTTCGATCTGCTCCGGATGGCCAAGTGAGTTGGCCCTTGATGCTGAAGCCGCGAATCTGAAGATCTGTCCGGGAGAAAAGTCTCACCGAGGACTGCGTCGTTATTGATTGAAGAGGCCATCAAGCCTATCGGTGGCGACAGAGGAACTCTCAATGAAAGCACCAATGTCGGTGTCAAAACCGGCGGATCTCGGGTAGGGGTCCCGAGCTGTGCGTCTAGGCGGATGGTAACAGGAGACAAGGGACACGATGTTTTACCGAGTTCGGGCCCTCTTGATGGAGGTAAAACCCTACGTCCTGCTTGATTGATATTGATATTGTGGATGTTTACAAGAGTGGATCTACCACGAGATCAAGGAGGCTAAACCCTAGAAGCTAGCCTATGGTATGATTGTAAGGGTTGTTGTTGAGTCCTCGGACTAGAGCCATCCGGTTTATATAGACACGGGAGGGCTAGGGTTACATAGAGTCGGTTACAATGGTAGGAGATCTACATATCCGTATCGTAAGCTTGCCTTCACGCCAAGGAAAGTCCCATCCGGACACGGCGAAGTCTTCAATCTTGTATCTTCATAGTCTTGGAGTCCGATCGATGATGATAGTCCGGCCAATGATAGTTCGGTGATGATGGTAGTCGGCTATCGGACACCCCTAATCCGGGACTCCCTCGGTTCGCTTCTCCGTCATCTTCTTCAACTTAACCACGTGTTGCTTCTACCGTTCTTCTGCCTCATGTGGGGCCGGATCAACTTGGTAAAGCAACGACCGCGTGGGACGCATGTTAGCAAACCGCCCGAGACAAGCGTCCTCGAAAATAGAAACCTCCCCGCCATCCAGCGGCAAAATCACCTCCTTTTACTAATCTTTGATTCTATAATTTTTAGATCAATATAATTGAGATTTGTATAGATAGTACAGGAGCAAAACCAAGTGAATGCAGTTAAGGGCATCCACAATGTGTAGCCAAATGTGAAAATAGCTTTTGGCATCGTGGGAACCATTGTGGGGCGTTGCCAAAAGCCAAAAAGATGGGAAAAGCTCACGATTGATTGATTGAAGGAATAGAAAAATGCAACGTCTCTCCTCTTTCTCCCATGCTTGGGCGCATGTAGGAAGTAATCTGATATAGAGCATAGAGTCTACTCCCTGTCCTTCTATCACAAATCACAAAGCGATGAGGCGTCAAATCACAAACACGGATGAAGCAACTATCATTTCACTCTTATGACTCCGCTTCTCCGCCGTCTTCTTGAGAAACCATCTCACCGCACTAGTACTCCTAGTAGTAGTACTAGTAAAGGACTTCTGGATGCAAATAAGGCGGTTGTCTCGGCTTGCAGTTGGCACTTACGAGCGACTTACCATGGTCTCCCTCAATGGTGTTCTCCGTCGAGCGCACTTCGCCAAACCACAAAAAAAGTCATCGGCGTCACCTGATGGGCAAGGAATTCAAATATAGTTACTACCTCCATTTTTTTGTACACAAGGCCAGTATATCAAAATTACAATTTGCAAAGGGCCACTAACACTAATCGAGGCAAAATTGATGGGGTTAGCAACCACGGACATTAATATCCCCTGCATGCATGCGGAAGTGAGAAGGATTCGTTTGCATGGCGCTGCATTAATCAAGCAATGAGGAGTGAGATGGTTAGCTCTTTGGTCTTCGAGAAAAAAG